>OZ023323.1:7693984-7738103 GCA_964007375.1 Ophion obscuratus | reverse complement strand
TCTCTCTCTCTCTCTCTCTCTCTCTCTCTCTCTCTCTCTCTCTCTGGTGAGTCTCACATTGACGTTTGATTTTCGGCTCCTCTTCTTTCGCTCCGTTTCTGCTTGTTCCTGCCTGCGGGCGTTTTTGTTTCAGTACCGAAGCACGCAAAAAATTGCTTTCCATCGAGGGGCATTAAAATCATCTCTTCGAACATCTAATAAACCCCCAAAATTCGATGGAAAGAAATTGACAGATTTCATAACCTGCTTGTCTCGCTTCTCTACCTGCTTGGGTTCATCGACGCGTCAGTCAAGGAAAAAAGCTATAGTTACTAGTCTATAGTCAAGCGGGAGCACATCGACACATATCGCATGGCAAAATTGCTATAATCACACGATCTACAGTCAAGTAAGCAGCATACGTCTTCGATTAAGAACGGCCGATCGAGAACGACGTCACGCCTAACAACCTCGGTGACACAGCCGCGCTAATTGTTATCTCGCGGCGCGACCTGTAGGCTACTACCAGCGCCTCGGTCGATAACTGGATATCGACTCGTATTGAAAGGTTTTTGAGATATTTGCTCGCTTCCAACTGGAAGTCAGAGGCACTGGAAATGTCGGGACTGTGCTACAAATGCAAAAAGACTGTTGCCAATCAGGGCCTAAACTGTCCGGATTGCAACAGAATTTTTCATTCGGGGTGTGCAAAATGCCACCTCACATCCAAAGCTGCAAATACTTGCTGTAAAGAACAGTTTCGTCATAAAATGGGTATAACCACAAACACCCCTGTCGACATGCCACGATTTGGATTAATACCCCCGTCACCAGATCGAGTCGCGGCCGCATCCGTGCACCCGAGTCAAACACCCTCTTCAATGCAAGACGTCATGCTAGCTAAAATACTCTCTGAAATCTCTTCTTTTCGGGAAAGACAGGAAGCGACCAATAACGAGTTCAGAGCCCTTCTTGAACGAATACCAGCGATCGACACCACGCTGAATGAGCACTCTGCGCAGATTGCGGCTCTTCAACAGGAAGTCAACGCCCTGAAAGCGGAAAGGTCAAACCAGCAGAGCATACCCACGAACCTGAGCGACTTAATAGTGAGCGGAGTACCCTTCGATGCGTCTCTTCCGGCGGAAAATACTGTACAGAAGATCTTCGGAGCACTCGGAATCGACAACCTATCTTCACACGTTCTATCTGTGAAACGGGTGGCTCGGGCAAACAATACTAGTGCATCCGGAACTGCTGAACATGTCAGAGTCTCTTATATTGTCTCGCTCACCTCAAATTCTGTGAGAAACGCAATTTTGGACAAAAAAAGGCAGAAGCGAGACTTGAAGTGGTGCGAGTTGGACCCGGACTGTGCCGCGGCTAATAAGAACGTCAAGGTGTACATAAATGAGTTTCTCCCATCTGCTACGTATAAATTGTACCGACTTGTGAAGAAAAAAGCAGCTCGAGTGGGCATCAAGTATGTCTGGACAAAAAACGGGCGAATCTATACTAGGAATACCGATGGCCAACCCGCAATCAATATAAATCGTCTTGAGGACCTCCCTTCGTACGAACGCTAATCTTCGGCGAAGGTCAGCGCACGTCCGGGTTGACTGCATCCAGTATTCGACGCGAATCAACAGCGTTGCTCATATGAACAACATCGGGCTACGAATAGCACGGACGTCAACTTCACTCCATTCTAAAGACACAATTGAATAAATAAGTCCGGTTAGAAGACGAAGTAGTAACGCAATACTCACCAGTAACGTACGTAATAACAATAGCTATAACTCAGCGAGAAGAGAGCAAGGCGGATCTTATCATTATCACTACCTATAATTAAATTATGAGAAAAGTAGCGTCACAGACAGTTTATAAAGACTTATTGAATGGTTTCATTAATCGAGTTTTTCTTCAATGATAAGATCGTGTGTTAAGTTTATTTTAAGGTTTGATTTATATCGAGTTGTCATCAATGATAATAATTGTCGTATTTTTGTAAGGTTTGCGTGCCAGAGGATGTGTTCATCCTAGTGCACTAATAAATATCTATCTATCTATCTATCTCTCTCTCTCTCTCTCTCTCTCTCTCTCTCTCTCTCTCTCTCTCTCTCTCTCTGAGTACGACCTGTCACTTTTCTTGCCGCGCTTTGCCTACGGGCAATTTTGTCCAGGAGAATCGAGACCTCAAGGACGCTCTACACAAGCTGGAAAACCGCGTCGACATGCTTGCTCCATCCGCGGCGTCCTCCTCCACTAGCTCCACTAGCCCTACTGTCGCCCAAGAGATTTCTAGACTTGCTGCAGCTACTAACGCAACTTCAACGCATGTGCAACGGGCTCTCTCGAGCCAGGGAAATCTCAAGGAGTTGACCGTGTCTGGCTTTCATTTTGGCGCTGTCGAGGAGCCTGTTCTTTTGAAGCTGGTTTCGGCGATTGCTACTGCTCTGAAGGTGGACATTAACCCCGGCGATCTTGTCAGTGCTCGTCTTCTCAGGAAAAAGTCTCCAGCTCCAAATATTTCTCCACGGGCAAGCGCCGGTGCCGAACCCCCCAGGACTACCTTCGCGGTAGTATGTGGAGGTTCTAGCGTCGCACTTCGACTGCTTTCGGCCAAACGCAGTCACGGAGTTCTGAAGTACGCGATGCTTGACAAGGAGCAGCTCGCAGGTGTCGATCTCATTTTTCCCTCTTCGGACTTCGTCATCAGCGTCAACGAGCTCCGCCGTCGAAAACCTTGCAGGTCATAACTGCTGCAAAAAAGGCGCTCAAGCCAGCTGGTTTTAAGCACGTTTGGTGCAAGAACCAAACAGTCTTCGTCAAAAAAACCGACGATGGGATCAGGCACACCGTGAACGCCCTCGATGACGTCCCTAAACTGCTGTCCCTGTATCCGAATAAAGAGGAATAGCTAGCCGTGCGTGCACACTCGGCTCCAGCCACCGACTTTCGTTTTTGCTGTGTCTATGCCAATTCTCTGCGCTCCCATCTAGACCCCATCAAAGCTTACCTTGATGAATCGCCTGTACTTCATGCCATTGCGGTTACTGAAACTTGGCTAGCTCCTCCGATTCCTGACTCTCTTGTCGCTTTATCGGGTTATCATATAATCAGGAACGATCGCAATGTGCATGGAGGAGGGGTCGCCTTGTTCGTCCATGAATCTCTCTCTGCCAAAGTCATCGCCAGGTCATCGTGCACTGACACCAGGACAATCGAGTTCATCATGTGTCAGCTTTGCAGTCTGGGCTCACCTTCGATCTTCGTGGCTGTGGTGTATCGCCCTCCTCATGTCCCTTTCACTACACCGCATGACTTTGGCTTAGAGCTTGAAGCCGCGATGGAGTGCTGCACGCACAAGGTCATTATGGGCGGCTTTAACGCAGATCAGCTTGGTGATAGCTTTGATGCTCAATACATCAGAGGACTACTTGGCGACTTATCACTCAAGCTCGTGGATCATGGCGCTACACACACCACCAGCACCTCCGCGACGTGGCTTGATCTTTGCATGGTGGACGAGTCTGATGAGGTTGTCGCTTGGGGCAAGTCTGATGCTCCGCTCGGTGCAGGACATCATCTCATCCACGCAGTAATGAAGGTCCATCGGATTAAGCCGACCACCAAAATCATCTGCACCCGTAAGCTGGGCAAACTGCTTGACCCCAACGTTAGGGGAGTCTTCGAGGCTGTGTGGCGCGAGCTACGTATCCTTGGCCTGACTAAGGACCGCGTGGTAGCGCGGCTCGCGGTCCCGCCTGAAGAACTGAATGCAGCCTTCGCCAGTGCCTCAACGACTAGACGTAACGCCCACATCAACGACCTTACTACTGCTGCTGAGCCGTTGCCGTTTCCGGATCGCCCTTTGCTTGATTTCAGTAGAGTCTCTCCGACTGAGGTCGAGAGAGCTCTGCTGGCCTCTCGCTCGAATGCTCAGGGTGCTGACGGGCTCACCCGACGGATCATCATCCCTGTTCTCGACATAGTGCTTTGTCCCTTGGTAAAGCTGTTCAATAAGTCAATATCGGACCGCTGTTTCCCACTAGCATGGAAGAGAGCGGTTATCCTACCGCTACCGAAGGTGCCTTCACCGGCTAACGTTGGGGACTATAGACCTATCTCACTACTGGCGACTCTCAGCAAGACCCTGGAGCACTTGATCCATAACATGATCTCACAGTACATTACGCGGTACAATATCCTCGATCCTTTCCAGTGCGGTTTCCGGGGAGGGTACAGCACGGAGACTGGCCTACTCAAGCTTTTCAATGACGTCAGGATGGGCATGGACTCTAGGAAGGTGACGGTTCTCATCCTCTTCGATTTTTCAAAGGCTTTCGACACAGTCCTACACGATCTACTGCTCTGTAAGCTGCGGAACGTCGGTTTCTCCAGCGGAGCGATCGACTGGCTAAACTCCTACCTCTTTGGCAGATAACAGGCCGTCAAAATCGAGGACGGGTCCGTGACTAATTGGCTGGGCACTAACACAGGTGTTCCACAAGACTCAGTCCTCGGACCTCTTCTCTTCTCACTCTTCGTCAACGACATCGGCTCTGTCATCCATTTTGCGAAACGCCTGCTGTATGCAGATGACCTGCAGATTTACTCCAGCTGCTCGCCGGTCGACCTTGCAGATTGCATCCGGCAGCTTAATGAGGATATAGCCAGAATAAGCGATTGGGCGTTGAGGAACCACGTAAAACTGAATCTCCTCAAAACTAAGGCCATTATCCTCGGCAACAACCGACTTGTTAATCAGATCGACACCTCTGATCTTCCACTCCTGGGTGATGGGCGGATCAACGTGCCCTATGTCACTTCAGCAAAGAACCTTGGTGTCATTATCGACTCCAAGCTATCTTTCAAACACCACATCGCTGGAGTCATCTCTAAGGCCAACGGCGTATTATTCAAGCTGTGGCAACTTCGCGAATATAACAACGAGAGCCTCCGTAAAACACTGGTCTCTACACTGCTCCTCCCTCACATTGACTACTGCTCCTCTGCTCTTCTCGGTGCTGGGGCCGTCAATGACCTAAAACTCCAACGCTTGATGAATAAGGGGATACGATTCATCTTTGGCCTACCCCGGGATGTCTCCATCTCGCCCTATAGACGCAGGCTGGGCTGGCTCTCCATTTCCACGAGTCGCAATTTTTCTACCGCCTGCAAGGTCTACAAGACGCTACATGGGACTGCAGCTCCTATTCTCCGTGACCTTCTACTAGTCCACCAACCACCTAGACTCACAAGGCATCCGCGGGACTTGGTGGTCCCGGCGCACCGCACTGAGTCTTTCAGATACGCCTTTGCCATATCTGGATCGCTCATCTGGAACTCGCTCCCAGCTGTCGTACGAGAGTCGGAGACCCTGGCTTTGTTCAAGACGCGTCTGAAGTCATGGTATCTTCAGGAGACACCGTAGTGCTCCCTGTATCTGTCGGGTGTGCACGCATTCTCGTACGCACGCAAATTTTCTTCTTAATTTTTCAAATGTCTTCTTTAATTATTTTTTGAGTGTACTTGGCTACGAGAGAGAACACTCTCACTCTCATTGTAGATTTAATCTACTACTCTGTTCACTCGCGAACTATTACGCTACCTAGTTTTAAGTTAACTTTTTATCATTAATTGTTCACCGAACATTTAACTCTATGTCTCGGTAAACAATAACTCACTCACGATAGCTTGCTATCGAATTTTTGTTCAACTATGAATAATAAAAATTTGTATCTATCTATCTATCTATCTCTCTATCCAGGCATTTGTGAACATCCAGGCATTTGTGAACATGCCTGGATATTCACTACTGCGAAGGGATCGAGTGGGTGTAAGAGGCGGTGGGGTTGGTGTGTACGTGCATGAGAGCTTACGCGCCGTGACGTTGGCATCATCGCCATCGGTTTATTGCCATCTACCGGAATTCCTGATAATGGAAATAAAAGTGCAAGGAGCTTCATCGCTGCTCTTGGCAGTAGTCTACCGGCCACCACATATTGGCAATCTAAGAGTTTTCGAGGACCGGTTCCTGGAGATCCTCCCCGACTTCACACATGCGCTTATCCTCGGTGATTTCAACGCGGATATCAACGCGAAAACATACGACTCAGAGCATATCCTACAGTTCTGTACTGCAAATGGGCTCTACCTTGTACCCCACGGCGCATCGCATCATACGGCAACATCGAGCACACGATTAGACCTCTGCATCGCGGATAATAAAACGAACATCCTGTCCTTCGGCCAATATCCGGTGCCTTTTCTCTCTTCGCATGATCTTATATATGTGGAATATAATATCCGCACACCAGTTCGCACACCTGACAGTTATGTCTGCCGAAGTTTGAAGCGCATTGATACTGCAGCGATGTGCCAAGACCTCAATTCCACAAACTGGGACCCACTCTACCAGTCTGAATCAGTGGACGAGAAGGTCCAATTATTAACGGATAATATTACAGCGATATTCGACCGTTATGCGCCCCTGCATCAGGTAAAAGCCAAAAGAGCACCAGCACCCTGGCTAACGCCTGAGCTGCTTGAACTCATGCGCAGACGTGACCGGCTTCGCAATGCGTGGCAAAAACTAAAGCGGCCGCATCTACGGGAGCGCTTCGTAGAAATGCGTGATCAGGTTAAAGCCACTGTCATCGCTGAAAGAAACCGGCACTATCAAAACACTTTCCGCGGCGCAAAATCGGTAAATGAGACCTGGTGCAAGGTACGAGAACTTGGGCTACTGGGCGCAGGAAAATCAAGGACTTTACCCGCCTTTCCTCTCGACGACCTAAACCGCCACTTTTTGGCTGAAGACGCGGGAAATCGACCGGGCATTTCTGCATCTGGAGAGGGGATAACGGAGACACCAGTGCACCGGCTGCGCGATCGAGCAGAGGGAGAGGGCATCTTCTCCCTAATGCCAATTACAGTAAACTAACGAACCAATAAACTAACAAAAGCGCTATCTAGGATTACCTCCAATGCATCGGGAGTCGATGGCCTTAGCGCGAGTATGCTTCGTATTACGTGGCCAGCCATCGTAAATATAGTACAGCATATTTGTAATGTGTCGATCGTTTGCAGAACGTTTCCGACGCCGTGGAAACGGGCGCTCGTCTGCCCAATACCAAAGAATGCGGCGCCCACAGCCCCGTCAGATTATAGGCCGATATCCCTGCTCTGCACTATATCTAAGATATTCGAACGGGTAATCTCCGAGCAGATGCAAGCGCATTTAAAAGTACATAATCTCTATGACCCGTATCAATCAGCCTTTCGAGTAAACCACAGCACGCAATCGGCCTTACTGAGGATAGTGGATGATGCCCGCCTAGCGATTGACAACAAAATGGTGACTGTGTTGGCGCTCTTTGACTTTTCGAGAGCTTTCGATTGCGTACGACATGAACTACTGCTTGAAAATTTGTCTGCACTTGGAGTCGCCCCTGACGCACTCGAATGGTTCCACTCGTATTTAACGGGCCGGAGTCAAGCAGTGTACGACCACCTAGGTAACCGCTCCGCGTGGGGCAACGTGAATATCGGTGTGCCACAAGGGTCGGTATTGGGACCCTTATTATTCACAATCTTCTTACGAAATTTTAATACGATCGTGACGGGGTGTGCGTACAGCTTTTATGCAGACGACCTGCAGGTATACTGCCAATGTCCATCTGCGGAACTGGTAAATGGGATAGCGCGTATGAATACAGCTATTGAAGCAATTTGTGTATGGGTCGACTCCTGTGGGTTACGTCTAAACAAAAGTAAAACACAAGCCATGATCATAGGAACGCCACGCGTAGTAAATAATCTCCAACTTGAGTTACTGCCCCAAGTGCTTGTGGGTAGCGAAGCAATACCCTATACACAATCTGTCAAGTGTCTTGGGGTGATACTGACTAACAACCTATCCTGGCGTGAGCAATTCGTGCGTATATCGGGAAGGATTAACTCTATCGTATATCAGCTTAATATCTGCCGAAACAGACTACCATTTGAAACGCGCAAAACTCTAATTTCAGCACTAGTGTTTCCGCAACTAGACTACTGTTGCCTACTGTACACTGACGCATCTGCCGAGCTAGACTTCATGTTACAGCGTGCGTTAAACCGGGGAATACGCTTTATCTTTGGGGTACGACGAGACGAACATATAACCCCCTTTTTCCTTCGTCTAGGGTGGCTCAAGGTTTGGCAGCGTAGACGCCTTTTTTTGGCAGCATATACATACGCTCTTAAAGCGTCCAACGAACCGCAATACCTAATAGACTGCGTCTCTAGACCTCTGCGTGAGCAAACGATTGTCACACGAAATCAGCGTAAAGAGGAAGACTGTCACATCCCGTATGCCCGCACGACCTGCTACGAACGCTCTTTCACGGTCACAGCCTGTAGGCTGTGGAACAGCCTCCCTATCGCGCATCGGCGCTGCGCCACTTTACCGGCCTTTAAATGTACATTGGTGAAGCAACTGCTAGAGGAGATGCGCCGGCAAATGGAATCGCAACGATCCGATATTTAATAATACGTACAAATAAGTAAAATGTTAATATATAAACGTCCATAATATCTATTGTTACGCTAAAACAGAAACTATGTATATATATATGTATCTTTTGCACGGTGCTCTAAAGGTAGGTTTACACTACGACACTTTGGTGTATACACTCAATGTATACATCGAGTGTCTGTGTGTGAACACCACTGTCTGATCTCGGGACATTTATTGCGACATCTCGCTAGGTGTCGCGTCGAGCGCCGTGTGAACAGGTTGTGTCGGAGTGTCTGCGGCAGTGTCCAAGTTTTCCAACCGGCGCGAAATTATCCAGACACTCGCGACCCGCGTTGAATCAAAATGGCCATTACGTGGAGCAAGGAGAGCATTAAAAATTTGATATTTTTTGTGGAAGGACTGCCTGAACTTTGGCAAATATGTTGTGCTGATTATAAAAAATAGAGTAAAAAAACAGGCAGCACTTCAATGCTTGGCGGAACAGTTTGGCACAATATCGGCTAAAGTTGGCAGAAAAATGCATAATTTAAGAACACAGCTTAAGGGGCTATACCAGTGCGAATGCTGGAAATTTGGGTGATTTTCAGGACTTTTTGGACGAAAAGTACTCAATTAAATCTTTTGGAAAATTAAAAATATATTTGACCTATATTAAATAATTTTTTCATAGGTAAATATTGAGATCCAAGCGACTAATGCGCTGCCTTCGCAGGCGCAAAAAAAAGTTCCTCCACTGCTGACATGATTCCGGCTGATTGAGTAGCTGAAAACGAAAAAGGAAAAAAATGTCGCTAAACTAGAAGGTATTTCCTGTACAATGACATAGGATTTTTGAAAAATATCAAAATCTAACAAAATAGCGTAGTTATGAAAAAAGTCTCTTTTCTTGCCTACAAAATGGTCGTTTTTTTCAATGCCAAATCGTCAATTTTTATCCAATCAAAAATATCCTACGTCATTGTAGAGTAAATATATTCAAGAGTACTCAGTTCAAATTTCAAGTCAATCGGATCTATTTGAGTTACACTGTCACCATATTTGAAAAATCTCATTTCGAGAAAAATGCGTTTAGAGATTTAACTATCGATTTTTGCAAGATAAAATGATATTGACATATATAATTTAAATGATAATGATATTCTTGAAAGAATAAACTGTCGAAAAAGGCAAAAAAAATCGATCTTTTTAAAGTGTCGCACTGGTATAGCCCCTTAATAACAGCGCACGAAATTACGACTTCCGCCGCACGGCGTTTCTCCATGGCGTCCGAGCGGGTACTGCAGCTGTGTCAGTAGTTTTGTGTGTGAACACCTGAGACACTTGTGTAGCGACATCACAGTACAGACACTTTCTGGGACACCGAAACCGTCTTATGTGTGAACAGAACGGACATTAGTGTCAGACATTTGTGTCGCAATAAGTGTCGTAGTCTATGCAGGCCTTTAGGGGGCCCCGCCCCAGAGCACGGAATAAATGACGCTTTCTCTCTCTCTCTCTCTCTCTCTCTAATACTCGGTGCGCTGAGCCTTTGCTCTTTCTTTATTTTTATTCCAAATCCTTGTCAACTGAGATGTTCTCTATGCTTCGCGGCTTTAAATTCTATTACTCCGTTTTGTTTCTCATATTTTCTTTTCTACGAGATTCCCATTGCTATTGTTTTCTTAACTGCAGCATTTTCATTAGTCCAGCGCATTCGCTTTCCCCTTTCGCTACTTGCGTTGATTGCACGTTCCTTACTTGGGTGTCCGTTAGAACTCCTTTTCGCTACTTGTGCTTAATCACACGTTCCTTACTTGGGGTTTTTGAACGCTGCCTTTTCATTAATCATGCCGCAGTCAGTAGTCAAATCTCAATCGTTCAATTCTCTTATGTTTTGCTCCGTTTTCCTTCCCCTTTCCCCTGACGCTTTCCTTACTCCAATATCTTCCTCGCTTTGCAGCTCGTACCAATATCTTCTTTCGCTACTTGCGTCAGGGTTGGAGGTCGTAAACCGAAGACCCTTCGTGGCCTCCGACTACTTCTTTTATACCCGTCTTTTCCCGCGTTTCTTTTCCCCTTCCCAAGCGTTTCGCCCTTTAAACGATTATTCTGGAGCATTTTCCCCTACCTTGCCGCCTTTAATTTTCAATATTTCACCGGCTCCCCGCAGAGAGAGAAAGAAAGTGAGAGATAGACCTTCGCTCGCCGTTTCTTGCCCGGTCTCATGAAGGTAATGTCCACGCATGACAACATTGTTGGCCTTCGCGTTTCGGGAGCGCTCGCACCTGAGACTTACCTATACATCTCAATATAGTAATTAAAATTACCTCTAATAAAAGAAATGAGTTAAAATATAACATTAAAATGTCATTTTTATTATTAAAATTAATATTTTTTCATATTCTACAATTATAACTATACAATTGATTAACTTCAAATATAATTTGATATAGATTAAAAAATATTAATTCGTATAATAATAAAAATTTGAATAATGTATGCTAAAATGATAAGAAATTGGTTTTCTATTGTTGATTCTAATACCAATTTAATAGTTGATTTAAGTTGAATTTCTTCTATTCAAATTTTGTTATTATTTCAATATTATTTCGAATAGTTGATTCTCGATTAATTGATTTTCTGAATTTTATTTGAATAAATTTATTCGAAGAATTAAAAATAATATTATTGAATAAATTTATTGGTTTAATATAATTTATTTCACTATTTCATTTATATTAAGTTTAAGAAATAATTTTATATATTTTATCACAAATCCCATATATTATTACAAGTTCAAGACATTTAATTTATTCAATTGATATTTCCCTCCCATTGTGATTTGGTTTAATAATTTTTCTTTGATTAAACAATACAAACTTTGCATTTACGCATGTCATCCCCCAAAAGACCCCCTTTCTTTTAATACCGTTTGTAGTTTTAATTGAAACAACTAGAAATATTATTTGTCCTTTAACTTGATAAATTCGATGATCAGCAAATATATTTGCAGGATATTCACTTTTAACTTTAATAAAAAAAATCAGCTATTTCATGAATAATAATTTTATGACATGTTATTATGTTAACACAAATTATTTTATTAATATTAAAATTTAGAGTTTTTATCATTCAATCTTATGTCTTTACTGTATTAAGAACTTTATACAAAAAGAAAATAAATTATGTTAAACTCATTATTAAACAAAATTTCTCATAACCATCCTTTCCATATAGGCGTTTCCGTTAATAGAGCTTGACCTTTAAAAAGGGTACTTTTGTGTACGTTGTTTCAACGAAATGCTCTATTCCCGCTCTTTTCATTTCAGAATACGAAATATTAGCAGGTATTAACGGATTTATTTTCCATGCCCTACCTAACCCTCTCGAAGACACCCGATTGGTCCGGGGACTCTCGAGCCGAGCTGCAGGTTGGCGCACCGCGCCGGAGAAAGGGGAAGCCGCTGACGTACCTCTGGGCTGCCGAAAATACCCGATCGAACGTCGGGGACCCCCGAATGAAGCGCGGTAGCGGCCGTGCGAGAGCGAGAGAGCGAGGAGGTACCAGCGATGCTCATACCTCTCGATTTCGTCTCGTCCGTGTACCTCGCGCGTTGATAGTATTGGTGTAAATATCTTTTTCAATTTTACGGCTAAATTATTGGAGATACAGAAAAAACATCGTATACACCTACGAGGTACAGTCTTCCATTCTACAACTTGTGTTGAATTTTTTTTGCGATTTTCTTTTCGTTCTCGAAGTAATGCATATTTTTCGGTTTTTAACCCTTTTCTTCACTGTTAATAGTTTAATTTTCTAGAAATTCGGATTCCACGAGTCGATTAACACAGGAATACGTGTTTCACTAAGCGGTCGCAATAATTTTCGATTTTGGCTAGTTTGATTCGACTAAAAGCTTTAAAAAAAAATTTATTAAAATTTTTTTTTTCGAAAATTTTTAGTCATGTTTTTCAGGGTTTTTTTTCCAACATTTAATGCGTACTCAATACTCAATTGTACGAAAAGTAATGAAGTTTTTTTTCCTCTTAATAATCATGAAATTATGTATGAGAAGGAGGAAACTTGCTCCTTCAATTTTTTTTCAAATTTTTTTCTATTGGGCAAGAAAGGCCGATGAACGGATCAATTTGGAATTTTGCATGGCTCTTGGGGACATATTGACCTGAATGACCGTCCTAAACATTAGTGTTTATCGCAATATTTGCAAAATAGCAGTGGATTTTATAGAAACCAAGAAAACATCGTTTTTTGGTACTTTTTTAAAACTGAAGGCAAAAAAAATTCACTACAATAGTAATCAGAGGTTGTAGAGTATGTATTCACGTTTGCCCAACTGCCGGTCGAATGCTCGTTCCTGAGATATCGATGACTGAAGACAAAAGGACGTTTTTTCATTCAAAGGCCGATATCGCAGCGAAAAATGGTCGTACGGAGATTAAAAAAAACAAATTGAAGTGAATTAAATGGGCTCAATTAACAATTTAAAAATTTCAAAAAAAAGTAGTGGTCCAGTAGACAAGGTACTCTATAAGAAACGGGGCACTCCGGGTTTGTGTCCGGTATTCTGCTTTTTTGTCGTTAGAACTATACAATCTCATAATAAATTATTTGAATTATTTATTACTATTTGATGCATTTATTTATATTTTCTCCTTCCACCGATGTGTTGGTCTAGTGGTTAGCGTGCTTGCCTCTGAAATCAACACATCGGGAGGTGGCGGGGTCGAATTACCGTCTCGTAGTTTCGGAGAGAAATAAAAACAAGCGTGACGTAGCTCCATTTCTACACAGATGTCGCGCATACGGACCGGTACGTATGTGTGTCGGGTGTATATGGCTGTAGCCTGTGAGCTTATTTCTCGACGAAACGTGACTAGCTCCGAGGCTGGGAAGCGAACTCGTGACTGGCTGTATTGGTATAGATTTTCCGCAGTTTCCCTATACCCATGACAGAAAATATCATGGTGAATGCGATACAGAGGGGGAAGTCGGCTGCGGCCGCAACGTGGGGATCGATTAGGGATGTGGATTGGAGAAAAATGGTGGGAAATATAAAAAGGGGAAATCCCTGCACATGGAAGCTACAAGTAGCGAAGCGTTCGCCGTAGCAGATACAATGAAAATTAATATATATATATATATATATATTGACCGCAAAATCGAGGGAGCTGGGGGAAAAGGACCGAAAGAGTCACAAAACTCCCCTCCTCCCGTCCCGACAATTTATATAGGGCGCCAGCCGAAAATCGGCTTGTCGGGAAGAGAAAAGGGAACGCAGTGTCCGGCCAAACTGCAGCCTCGTGGATAAGGTAAAGGGGATGGGTCAGGTGTCAATCACGCACGGCAAGAGAAATTTATCGTCAGTGAATTTATTCTACGGTTCGTTAACGATTTCCCCTCCTTCACAAGGAACACGGGACAAAAATCAGAAAACAGAAATAAATACAATACGCACGAAATCTCGCGAGACAATTACTCTCGCGCGCACACACACACACACACCAATTCCGACCGGGGCCTACGCACACGCACAATACACGTCGAGCTCGTCTTGGCCTCTCCTCTCTCTCCCCTACCGGCCACACTAATATTTCAAAACCGGGCCCCCGCTAATCGGTTACCCGGCCGAGCGTTAAACAAAAAAGGGAATATCCCGGGAAAATTACCCCGGTCGTTAATTACGTGGACGCCGATGCTCGGCAACCTTTCCCCCGCGACGACGCCGGGAAAATCCCTACACTGGGGAAAGGGGCACCCGGTAGATGCTGTTAAAATAGGCGGGAGCCCGCACGGGTTCGTACCCGTACCCCGATGATAAACGGAAGGCTAGTTCTCCGTGAAGACGTCCCGAGATGGGGGCAATCCTCCCCCTTTCCCCTTGCTCAAGCCTCGCCGCAGGCCGAGGGATCACCGAGGACGACACGTTCCAATTGTCCAGGCACACATTCACTCACACTTTTTACAGACTAATCGAGCCGAAGCTCGTCGCGAAACGGGATTGAGCTTCCCGCGCGCAACCACGACACAATTTCCCGACAATACGCGCTAGCTATGTGAGACGGGGTTTTAAGATTACAGAAACGCGACAGAGGCCGTGGCCACGAGAAAAGTACCCGAGATCGAGGATCGACCACACGATCAGATTTTTACGCGGACTTTTGCAACGGGCAACGATGAGCTCACCGGTAAAAAATAAATGGCCGCCTACACTGGTCGTCACACGTCCTTCCGGCTCAGTACCTTGCGAGAAGCTGTCCGGCAAGCCGGCCGGCGTGCGTGACGCGCACCCATGCCCCTCCCCGCTCCTCGCCTTTATCTCTAGCTTCACGCGAGCGGGCAGACTCGTGCCGATTGTTCCGGGAGTTCGCCTACGATTCTAGCGCGAATTTCGAATTTCGTAACTCCTGGAACGAGAGAATAAAATCAGCGCGCTAGCTGTCACGGAACTCGGGTCTTGGCGGGAACTATAACCGCAACCCTTTTTATCCTCCGTGCTACACGGGCTGAGAGAAACCTCGCAGCAGAGGAGGGGAATAAAAAGTCTGCGTGTGGATCCGGCCTCGATAAAATATTCTCTCCGGATAAGGTGGGAGTCGCGAACACTGGAGTTTTTCGCGGGAATCTTGGCCTCCCCGATCGTCCAGCCGCCTACGAGCCTCTCGCGCTTTCTCAATCTTCAGCCCTGGGCGAAAATTCGACTTCGCCATCATCGGTGTCTCGGATGTCTCCTTTCTGGACGGCGCGTACTTCCTCCCGCGGGGGAAGCCTACGCAGGACCCTACGGAATCGTGTCGTGGCGGCGATGGTGGCGCCGAGCCGGAGGACGCCCTCGCCGGTCACACCAAGGGGCCCGGCGGGTCAGCGGAGTGTTGCCCCAAAAAAAAACACGTTACAACACCCCCTCCCCAGACATCGGCCGCCCCGGCCGAGATCTCAGCCCTGCCCGGCTATCCCGTCAATCGTGCCACGCGGCGACGACCTCCATCACGCCCGATTCCGTAGCACCCTCTCATGTCATCATTATGGTCAAATAAAATAAAAATAAAGAACTTCATGTCTGCTACACACTCGATTCGCGTCGCCGAAGTTCACGGGAGTCTCATCCGCCATACCACGACCCTACCCACGGGAACTCCATGCCTCCAGGATGACGAAGGGAGAGGGAGAACCAAGGGTGTCACATACTATCCTCTCTGGCTTTCATGTTATTTTATTTTTACTTTAGGCTCGTACCTCACCGCTCCGTACAATATTACGGGAAGAGGGGAGCGGGGGAACCCAACAGTACCGGCTACAAAACATAAAAAAAAGAAAGAGGAAGAGAAAAACCTAATCTTTGCCCCCTCTTTTATTCTCCGGGACTCGGGTACGCGTGCCTCGCGCGGAGAAAGGTCTTTTCTACCCCGAGGTACCCCGACTGTGGTAGGTCATGGCTTTCTCGCAGAACCGTGAGGCGTTCAGGCCGTGGGACGACTAGTTTCCACTCAGTCTCTTCCGGTATCCTGGTGATCCTACGTCGGAGATACAATCGATCCTCCACGATTTTCCAATCGGGAAATCTCTCCCCCCAGGCCGATACCTCAAGCCAATGTCTGGAATACCAATTGTCTTCCGGAAAAGGCGGTTCAGGGCAAAATTGGCCACACACCCGTCCGTCGACAATCGGCATATCCTCCGGGAAATCATCTGACGCTATCCCCTCGGGAGTCGGCGGCTTTTTGTCTTCGAACATCCGCGACAGTGCGTCCGGGACATGATGGAGAGCCCCTTTTCGATGGATGACTTAAAAGTCGTATTGCATCATCTGTAGGGCCCAACGGGCGAGTCGTCCCGTCGGGTCCCTCAGAGACTGCAACCAACGCAGACTGCCGTGGTCCGTTATAACAGTGAACTGGTAGCCCTCCAGATAGCCTCTGAATTTTCGGACGGACCACAGGATGGCCAGGCATTCTAACTCCGTCACGGAATAGTTGCGCTCCGCATCTGACAAGGAACGGCTCGCAAAGGCGATCGGGTGTACGGCCTCTCCATCCAACTGCGTAAGGACCGACCCCAACCCGGAAACACTCGCGTCAGCTTGGAGGACAAAGGGCCTATCGAAGTCCGGTCTCGCTAATGTTGGAGAAGTTGTTAAGGCGAGCTTCAAGCGTCCCATTGCGGTTTGTTGTTCCTGCCCCCACCCCCAAGACTGACACTTCTTTGTTAACCGGGATAGTGGCTCGGTTATGGTAGCGAAATGCGAGATGAACCTACGATACCAGGAGGCCATACCGATGAACCTCAGTAGTTGAGTAAGGTTCTGGGGATCGGGAAAATCGCGTATAGGCGCAATTTTGGCCGGATCTACTTGTAGACCCTCCCGATTGATAAAAAATCCCAAATATCGAACCTCCGAGCAGCAAAATTCACACTTCTCAGGGTTTATCAGGAGGCCCGCACCTCGTACGCGGTCAAAGATATTCTTAAGCCAGATCAAGTGATCGTCAAAGGCCTCGGTCAACACAATGATATCGTCCAGGTAGGCAAAAGCATGGGGTTCCATGTCCGGGCCTATGAGTCGGTCCAGCAATCTGTGGAATGTGGCCGGGGCATTCGTGAGGCCATAGGGCATTCGCCTGAACTGAAACAACCCCTTATCCGGGACAGTAAAGGCGGTGATGGCCCGGGGTGATGCCTCTAACGGGATTTGGTGAAACGCCTGACTTAAGTCTAGCATCGAAATATATTTCGCGGCCCGTAACTTGTCCAGAATACTGTTCATGATCGGGAGCGGGTACGCGTCCTTTTTCGTCACGCTGTTGACGCGACGAAAGTCCAAACAAAAACGGTACGTGTGGTTTGGCTTCCGAATCATGACAATAGGCGTACTCCAATCTCTCTTGGAACTTTCGACAATCCCTTCCTAGAGCATTCGATCCACCTTCTGGTAAATAGCATCCCTAATTACTGGAGTCACGGGATAATAACGCTGTTTTATCGGCGCGCTACTCCCGACGTCAATCTTGTGCTCCACAAGAGACGTTCTTCCCGGTGCTTGCTTTAAAAGCGGGATTTCGGTAGACAGAAACCGCTCCAGTTGGTCTTTTTGAGTTTCAGATAGATCGATTAGCGCTGCGCATGGATCCAGCGCATCGGGACCTTTCACAGGTTCAAAGGTGTACTTCTCTTCTGAAATTTCAGAGAAATGCCATACCCTGCGGGCATGGTCCACAATCAGTCCCAACCGCTCCAGAGAATCTAGGCCCAAGCCGCTCCAGAGAATCTAGGCCCAAGCCGCTCCAGAGAATCTAGCAAGGGAACCGAGTTCGGGGAACACCCTCGCAATCAGCTCACAACTTCGACCTTTCAATTTTACGGGAAGGTTTAATTCTTCGTCACAACTAATTCGGTCTCCGTTGGCAATGGTGCTCTCCCGCCCGGGTACCTTCCTACTAACGAAGCCGAGTTGGGCCGCCAACACGACACCCTCCGAACCAAGGAAGGTGTGCATAGAGCCATTGTCGACCATAGCCGGGAGAAAACGATCCCGTATCTCCAATATCAATAATAAAATACTCCTACTGGGATTATCCACAGTAAAAATCCGTCAATGGCCGATGATGTTTAGGCCTGAATATTATTTGGGCCGAAGGAGAAACCCGGGAGGGCGCGCACGCCCTTATCGGCGATTTCAAGAGGACTTTGCCGGACAACCATGAGCCTGCCGCGTGGTCACTTCCGGTTTACCACAACGGAAACAATGTACTCGCGGTGGCTCTCAACATTCTCTTGAACGGTGTCCCGTCCCACGACAATTCCAGCAAACCTCTCCCGGAGGCATTACGCCGGGGCCAGTCCCCGCAATCGGCAACACAGCCGGTGGCTCTGGTGTGTTCGGAGGACAGAAGCGTGGACCCGTACCAGGGGGGCGCCCCGTCGGGCGCATCGGTCTTACGGCACGGGAAGGTTCGCGCGGTAATCCGGCAACGGCCAGTCCACCGGGAACTCTGGGAGGCGGAATAACCTCCTGGTTCAACTGGACCATGCCGCGGCCCTTCGGTCGAGGAGGTCGGTAAGCCAAGTCCGGGAAGACGAACTTCTCCGGCGGGATGGGCGTCTCTTCAACCGTCTCCCTGCTCCTTTCGAGCTCCGATGCGATCTCCTCTAGATCGTCCAAGTGTGAACTACCCTGCGCAGGATAAGAATGCGGAGCCGAGGCAGAAGGTTCCGGTGGGCATAATTGAGCCGCTCTTCTTCCCCCATCCTAGGCTTGACGCGGTCGAACATGACCCCCATACAGGTGAGAAAATTGGACATCGACTCGTATTCTCCCTGACATCTACGGGAAATCTGGTCTCGCAATGTAAACTGAAAGTTGGGGTCTCCGAACCTAACCCGGAGAGACGAGACACAGTCGCCCCATGAGCGAATGGAAGGTTTCTTGTTGCGAAACCAATAAGTGGCAATTCCGCCCAAAAAAGTCGGGAAGCAATTAATCAGATCGTGGTCCGAGACGGCCACCATCGCGCGACGTTCTTCAACCTGGGCAATAAAGGCCTCAATGTCTTCGCCCTGGTTCCCGTTGAATTTCAGGTCCCACTTGCGTAAAATTTTGTAAGCGGACCGCGCTGGCAAAATGGGGTCACGAGGGAACCCTCCCTTTAGGAGTGGGGTCGACCTGTTGGACGGATCCCCTGGATCCGTCAACTGCGAACGGCCAACATCCGGGATTTCTCGACTCGCCGTCTCGGGCGGGATGGTACTCCTCGCCCCGTAACTCGTACGGGGCGGCGGGTGGTCGACCCAAGGTCCTCGAGCCTCCGCCCGGGGAATCACCGTGTAACCCCCCGGTACGGAACCAGAGTGCGCCCCCGTATCGGCCTCGATCGGAATCGTCACCGATCCCGAGGGTCTCGCATATCCCGAGGGCGAATAACCGGGCGCCGGATAGCTCGACGTGGCCTCCCGGCCGACTGGCGGGTAAGTCACACTCGAACCTCGGCGGGTGGTGATGACGGGCTCCTCCAAGGTTCGACTCATCTGAACCTCGGACACCCGATCAGGGGGAGGAACTTCCATCCTTTCCGTATCTGCGAATGGCGGCACCACTCGATCCCGAAATCGGGTAAAGCCGGTATCGTCCAATTCGGGACTGAAGGGACGGCGAAGAATATAATCCAGTCGCTCGAATAGCTCATCGCGCGTTCCCGTTATGGGCAACCCGCGCCGCTCAAGCTCGCAGCGTAAGCGGTCCGTCGTAAGACGCTCCCTGCGCAGGAAGTCGACCTGTCCTCCGGTCGCGTCCATATCCACGGGACTAACGAGTGACCTAGTTGTTATTAGCAAAACGGCAGCAAAAAGCGGTGGGTCACTAATCAACCCGCGGGGTACGAGCTTCTCTTAAGCGGATCGCGTGCAGGGCGGTAGAAAAATAGACGAAAATAATAATAATGGGACGAGAAATGGGGAAGCAGTAAGCCAGCCCAGAAATCGCACAAAAAAAAAGAAAAATAAAATGAATAATTAAACAAGCAATAGTCAAATCGTAAAATATTAGGACGGTAAACCTAGTCAAACAGCCAAATTGGGAGGAAAAGAAAATAATAAATAATAACAATAATAATAATATAAAAGGAAACAATAATAGAACACAATAGAATAAAAATGAAAAAGATAAACAAATAAATTGAACGTAATGAATAAAATTAACGAAATAAATAAAATAAATAAACTAAATACGTGCGTAACAAATAAATAGAATATCTGAGTAACGATCACAATTAAATACTAGTCAATCAAATAAAATGAAGTTGTAAAATAAATAAAATAAATAAATCAATAAATAAAAATTTAGTAAAGTATCGTCACCACAAAAAGAAAGCAAGAATTAACGAAAAGATCGAAAAGAGAGAGAAGGAAGAAGAAAAAAAGAAAGGAAAAAAATGACAAAAGTCAATAAAGTAAAATGAAGTCTGTTCAATTGTAAAAAAGGAAAGAAGAAAAAAAGCAAAGTTCAATAAAATATACTAAGGTTAAACGAATCGTTACCACAGAGACAGAAAAATAAAAATAAATAAATCAATAAATAAACTCCAACGAGGTAAACGAAAGCCAGTCTTACGTGTCAGGCATATTTCCTTCGCCACTCGTTTTTCGGTGCACGCGGTACAACGGAAACGTTTCGTCGAGATTTCGCGGTCTCTTTCTCCCGGTACACCCGGTAGACGGGAATATCGACGAATATGGTTTCGCTCGGGATTTCGCGGTCTCTTTCTCCCGGTATACCCGGTAGACGGGAATATCGACGAATATGGTTTCGCTCGGGATGTCGTCGAACACTTACTCGAGTCTCGGGATCTAGAAGGTGCGAACGCAAAAAAAACGTAAACACAAAGTTGACATGCACAGCGCGAGTGTCGGGCCACTCGGCAAGAGCTCGCGCTGGACTCACCGGCCGAGCAGAAAAAAACTCGGCTTAGCGACACTGGGAACCTCGAGCACACGATACTCGAGGCCTCGAAAATATTTCGTTCGATCTCTCGCTGAATTTTTTTTTTCTAGAGGACGGAAACAAAGGGACGACCACGATGTTCACAAAAAAAATAGACTTATACCCGAACACGATGAAGACGATTGCGAAGGAGACGAAATATCGGGAATAAATTCAAATTTATCTTCGTCGAGGTAAAATAAAATGTTCTGCGCGCAATGACAGCCCCACGTTGGGCGCCAAATTTGTGACCGCAAAATCGAGGGAGGTGGGGGAAAAGGACCGAGAGAGTCACAAAACTCCCCTCCTCCCGTCCCGACAATTTATATAGGACGCCAGCCGAAAATCGGCTTGTCGGGATGAGAAAAGGGAATGTAGTGTTCGGCCAAACTGCAGCCTCATGGATAAGGTAGAGGGGTCAGGTGTCAATCGCGCACGGAAAGAGAAATTTATCGTCAGTGAATTTATTCTACGGTTCGTTAACGATTTCCCCTCCTTCACAAGGAACACGGGACAAAAATCAGAAAACAGAAATAAATACAATACGCACGAAATCTCGCGAGACAATTACTCTCGCGCGCACACACACACACACACCAATTCCGACCGGGGCCTACGCACACGCACAATACACGTCGAGCTCGTCTTGGCCTCTCCTCTCTCTCCCCTACCGGCCACACTAATATTTCAAAACCGGGCCCCCGCTAATCGGTTACCCGGCCGAGCGTTAAACAAAAAAGGGAATATCCCGGGAAAATTACCCCGGTCGTTAATTACGTGGACGCCGATGCTCGGCAACCTTTCCCCCGCGACGACGCCGGGAAAATCCCTACACTGGGGAAAGGGGCACCCGGTAGATGCTGTTAAAATAGGCGGGAGCCCGCACGGGTTCGTACCCGTACCCCGATGATAAACGGAAGGCTAGTTCTCCGTGAAGACGTCCCGAGATGGGGGCAATCCTCCCCCTTTCCCCTTGCTCAAGCCTCGCCGCAGGCCGAGGGATCACCGAGGACGACACGTTCCAATTGTCCAGGCACACATTCACTCACACTTTTTACAGACTAATCGAGCCGAAGCTCGTCGCGAAACGGGATTGAGCTTCCCGCGCGCAACCACGACACAATTTCCCGACGATATGCGCTAGCTACGTGTGACGGGGTTTATAATTACGGAAACGCGACAGAGGCCATGGCCACGGTAAAGATGCGCGAGATCGTGAGCCGACCATACGGCCGAAAATTATCCGGATTGTTGCCGAAGGTATCGCCAAGCTCACCGGCTGCGTAATTCGGTCGTTTCCCATTGTCTCGGCCCACGTCCGTCCGGCTCGACACCTCGCAGGAAGCTAACGCAAAAGCCGGTCGACGTGCGAGAAGCGTACCCCCCCCCCCTTTTCTTTAATTTCCGTTCTTATGATTACACCAAAGCGAACAGGCCCGTATCGAATAATTTTCGGGAGTGTGCTTATCGATCAAGCGTGGATTTCGAATCCTGAACCTCCCGTAATGGAAAATGAAAAGTCCGCTCTTCCCGCGGGCCGTATTTCATGTCCTAGTGGAGCCTTGTCCTTCCCTGGATGATGTTTCGTAACGGTCGACCTTGGCGACGACGGGATTAAGGACCACGACCGACGCCAGACTTATTATTCGCCGAGGGTGATAATTCGGCCCCTGTCCAGAAGAAACTGAAGAAGTGATGGGGGGGGGGGGGCGTAAATCACGGCCCTGGGTAGGTAATTTTCGCGGGAATCGGCGTCTTTCCGACATTTGACCACCGCGTCTGCCCGATCTTTGGCCTTGGGAGAATGTTTGGCCTCGCCTTCTTTCCTTCTCGCTCTTCCTGGCCGTGGGTACCTTGGCTCGTGTAAGCCAGACGTTGAGGTGGCGAAAATAAAGAAAATAAACAGAATATTAAATAAAAAAACGTAACGTCGCTTAGAGAACCCTACGGAATCATGTCGTGATCGCGATGACGGCCCCGAGCCGAAGGACGGTTTTGCTGCAGCCGCCACCATGCCAGGCGGGTCAGCGGAGTACCAAAAAAAAAAAAACACGTTACAATGGCTACGTCACATCTGACCCGACGACAAAATATCGGCGACAAAATATCCGAAAGACAAAATATCCGAAAGATAAAATATCCGAAAGACAAAATATTCTCATGACAAAACATCCGCGAGACAGAATCCTAAATCTCGTCCATCACATCAACGGGGTCGCGCGCAAAACACCTTTGTGGGGTGTGTGAGATAGTGGGGTGGGGGCATAATACGAGCTTCTTCATTGCACTTATTTCTTTATTGTAAAGTTTTTGTATATAATATTAGTTTAATAAAATATTGTTAGCAATGCCACGCAAATATACTTGGATACTATAATAATAGTATGTACTATAATAATATTACATGAACGTTTCTTATGCTCAACACAACGCCAAGTTATGCTTGTTTTATTCACACTCTTTTTTGAATAAACATATCCGTCATATATTAATAATTTTGCTCCCTTCTTTAAACACTTTAAACTGTAGCACTACATACACTTTAAACTGTAGCACTACATACTGTAACGGGTCTTATTTCGTTACAAATAAATTTATAGGTTCGGGGACTCGAACAGTGAACAAATTAATTGAAACTCAGGTGTTTTGGGTATTTTAACAAAAAGTATGTTTATTCAGGTTTTTATGGCTCGATATAATGCAATAATAAAGCGATGTACAAGTGTAGTGTGTTGTTTGTGTTATTTTTGTATTCTCCGCAATGTTTTTCTCGGTCGGTCAATTACTTTTTACTCGCACGGTACATTTAATTCGGCAGGATCAGTTATCCTGGATCGGTATTGATTATGCCCTGTCTTCTATTTCTGTGGCTTCTATTGGCCTGAGTTTGCGGCGTGTTCTCGCTAGCGGCGCGATGGGTCTCGGTGCTTAGCCTATAGCGACGCGGGCTTTCCGTTGTATCGTCCCCCTAGGGCGAGTCGAGTCGCGGCGCTCCCTCGCTCGTGGCGCTAGGACTCGCGATCTACGGGCCGTGGGCGCGCGCTCTCTCGCGCCACGATCGATTCCCCCTACCCTAGCTCTGCCCTTCGCGCCGCGGTGATCGATGCTCTCTCCCGATCAATTATCGCGCGTCGATAATTGATCGCCCGGTCCTTGATCTAGGCGTTCGATGTCGCCACCGACCGGTCTACGCTAGTCTACTCGAGAGATGTGCCGCGAGCACTCGATTTACCCTTTTTTGCATATGTTTCGGCGCTCTCGTAATTTCGGAATACCTCTTTGTCCTTTCTTTGATCCTGATCCATATAGCTCGATAATCACGGTGTGTGTGTGCGTGTGTGTGTGTGTGAGTGTGTGTGTGTGTTTCGTATGACTGTAGCGTACTCTTCCTTATCTCCTAATGTAATATTTATTTTATTTTTCAAATTTAATATTCTTCCCTTACATCTATTCGCAACGCTCGCTCGCTATGCTACCTTCTCTGATCCTATTTTCTCCTGCTCTAATTTTTCTCTCTATTTTCGATAATTGTTCGCTCCCCTTAAGTAATTAACTTTCCTTATTGCTGTTTTTATTTTTCTTTGATTTTCCAGTATTTTCTCGTAAAAATAAATTTATTTTAATTCTTTCTAAAGCCTTTTAGGCGCGACTCCGTTTTTTCCTTGTTTTTCAACGTTCCATGTACCCGACGTTTCCGATCCGCGAGGGATGTACTTTGTCCGATCGTACTTGTCGATCCACGAGGGACTCAAAGAGCGCCTTTCCTCCAAATTTCTCGTCCTTTTATACACGGGTTTTACCGCTTTTCAAATCCCCTTCTTCATCTTCCCTTAATTCAATTAGTTGGTTTTATCCGGTTTCTGCCGGTTTTTCCCCTTAATTCGATTAGTGTAACGTCTAAATAAATTTTTCATGTACGACGGTTAGTCTCCCTCTCTTATTGTCCGCCATTAATTTAATTAGCGCTGGTTCAACCAACATGGCGGGTCGCTGGGTATGTTTTTCTCTTCACCCCTTCCTTTCCCCGAAATCGGTTGACTCCTAAATACGCTTGGGGCGATAGTTTCTTGGTTTGTTTATGAGACGGTCTTTTCCGTCTCATTGTCCCCCTTGACTCTTTGTGTTTTGGATCGCTTCGTCAGCGATCCAACTCACGAAGAGTCAAAAAAAAAAATGTTTAAACCAAGGTCTATACTTCTCTTTGTTTTGACTTGCTTCGTTCCTAACAGGCTGCGTCTCGAGGGTCGTCCTTGTCTCCTTCTTCCTTTCCCCTTCCCCCGTAATCTAACCGCTCGCTTGTTTATTAGGGCCGCTGCCCATCGCTCGCAAAAAAAAGAGGATTTCTCCTAACACACATTTGGGTTTTTCAAAAGGATTTTATTCAAGTGACGCGATGCTGATGCCGTCGTCGCTTGACTCCTCTTCCTCCACCTCCTGGTGGAGGCCAATTTCCCGCCAGAAACGGTCCTCGTCGCTGTCGTAATTATTGTCCAGGACGAGGGTTTCGTCGTCGTCGTCGTCGTTGTCGTCGTCGTCGTTGTTGGCATCGCGCTCGGTGTCGTTTGCAGCATGGTGGTTGGTGGATGATGGTTGTCGGTCGCGTTGGATCCACTGCTCTTCGGTTTCTCTGATAATGAAGCTATCACCGAAGCGGCTGCCCTTCGCCTCAATCCTCGGCGGACCGCTATTAATGTCTCGTGCCGCCACGTTGAAATATGTGAACATTTCGGCTAGCCGCCTCCCTTGGTTTGGGCCTTCGTTCTCCAAGAAGAGGTCAACTAGCACGACGTTGCGATTTGCAGCTTTTCCCCATATCCGTAGCGTCCACGTCGCTCCTTCTGCTGCTGATCGGGCAAGGCGCAGTTCCTCCTCCGTCCATAATTCGTCCCGGGGCACGAGATCCCCGTGCGTGGCGGGAATCGCTTGGTAGGGGCATGCGAGTGCCGCCGGAGGGACCGTATAACACTCCTCTTGGTTTGCGGACACCCACATACCCCAATCTCCCAGCCACAGGTGCCACGAACCGTTTTCGACGTATTCCAAGGTCGCCCGATGGAAGTGCCCTCCTTCCCTATATAATAGGGCTCGTCCTGGGTATCCCTCCTCTTCTAATACTGGATGAATCCCGGGCTCTTCTATGGACATTTGTTGCCACGCTCGAATTATTGCGTTGTCTCTCCCGTTGTTTAAGTGAATAAAAATTTCATTCGGGGTTGTAACACCCGCCACCGTTACGCCTTCGTACGTGTCTCGTAGAGTTTCAGTTGGGAAATTTCTGTACATTTTGTCGTGGTTGACGGTTGACTGGCGAGCGATAGCGTCGATCTTTGATAGATTTATTCTCCCCTCCAATTTACCATCCCGATGATTTTCCGGGGTACCATCCTTGAATATTTTCGTCCGAAGCCAGAAATAATTCGAATTCATCGACGTCGAGCGCGCTGTATCGATTCTGTTTTGCCGTCCGATTTTCGTCGATTTGTATTCTTTTGTCTCCGGTTACCGATTGGTCTCTTGCGTTTTCCCCTGGATTTTCTGCCTGTTTTCTCCTTTTGGCCGTTTTCTGTGGCCTCGACCACCGTTTTCTCTTCTCAGGTGTCTTGCTTGAGGACTGTTTAGTATTATTTTTATCTCCCTCCATTTTCTTTTTAACTGATTAATTTTTGGCGCGACCTCTCTTTATATACTCCTCGTCCCGTGATTAATTTCTCATAAGACTCTCCGCTCCCTTCGAAATTATTTATATCTCATTTCTCTTTTCTTCCGCTAGATATCGCTTTAGGAGACTTGCGTGGAATTTTCCTCGTTCTTTTTTGTTTTGTGTATCTTCTAAGAGGTATGTCGCAATTCCCACACATTTTTTTATTGTGTATGGTCCTTCGTATAGGGGCATAAATTTTGCGGTTTTTTGTTTTGCTGGATCCGATACATTGAGTGCTCGGACCAATACCCGCTCGCCAATTTTGAACGTGACTGTGTTGTGTGTGTTATTGAACCTTTCGGCCCTTTTTGCCCCTTTTTTCTTTATCCTTTCCCGGACTAATTCGATTTTTTTTTCGTAGGTGAGAGTTGGTTCTTGTTCCTTTTTTAATGCGAGGACCCATTCTTTCCAAATACGATAAGGCTTCTTTTTTAATTGTAATTCGGTCGGCGTGAACTCGGTAGTTTCGTGCTGCGTGTCGTTAATGCAGTCTTGTATTATGGGTACCCATCGATACCATCCGGAGTGTTTTTCAGTGAGGAAAGTTCTGAAGAACCGTCCGAGCTCTCTGTTTACCCGTTCGACCATATTTCCTTGGGGATGTCGTATCGATGAAAATACCCCTTGTATTCCTTCCTTTTTTAGTTGTTCCAACCAAATTTTTGAAGTCAATTGCGTTCCATGATCGAATTGAATTCTTCTGGGCTTCCCATATTTTGGGATATAGTCCTTGAATATTCGGTTAATGGTCGCCGCCGTATTTGCCTTTTTTAATAGGTATAATTTGACGAACTTGGTGAATGTGTCAATGGTTACTAGGATGTGTTGCACTCCCCCTACAGATTTTGGCAGGGGTCCATAAAAATCTATGGAGACGAGGTCGTTTGGTCCTTCCGGGATTATATTTTGCATGTTGGCATAATTTGTTTGGACTGCAACTTTTACCCTTTGACACACGTCACACATAGCTATTGTCTGCCGTACTTTTTTAGCCATGTGGCTACACGTAAAGTCTTCATTTATCAGGTTGAAGATCTTTCGTGCCCCCTGATGACCATAAATCTCATGGCATTCTTTTATGAAGTTGTTAACTAATTCTTCCGGCAAGATGACTTTCCATTTACCAGTTCTGTCATACTTTTGTAAGCATCCTTCATTGATCCGGTATTTCTTATTTTCTTCCTGGTTTTGGCAGTTTTTCCACGTTTCTTGGAGATTTTCTTGGCTCTGTTGTAATTGTCCAATTTTCTTAAATTTTTGTTTAATTTCCCCCGATGGTTGTCGAGCAAGAATTGCCGTGAGTACGATTTTCCCGGGTGTATTTTTGTGCTCGTCCCCCTGGAAATCATACGGCCTGCTTAGTGCATCGGCGACCTCGTTGTTTTTTCCAGGGCAGTGCTCGATCTCCAGATCATAGTCTTGGATTTATAATACCCATCTTAGCATGCGATCCCCGATGAATCGTCCCGTTTTCAAAAACGTCAACGCCTTGTGATCGGTTATTATTTTGATCCGGGCGCCCAACAAATGGTTTCTGAATTTTTGAAGCGCCCACACGATTGCCAGTAGTTCTTTCTCGGTTGTTGTGTATCCTATTTCCGCCCCTTTAAATGTGCGGCTGGCGAAGGATATTACCCCTGTGTCACCTGTCGCATCTTCCTGGCTTAGGACAGCTCCAATGGCGTAATCACTTGCATCGGTTGTCAGGGTGTATTTTTGTTTCGGATCGGCATGTTTGAGCATTACGGTCTCCACAAAAAGTTGCTTAACTCGTGTAAATGCCCTTTCTTCTTCCGTCCCCCATCTCCATTTTTGTCCTTTTTTGAGTAGTTCTAGAAGAGGCACCGTTTCCCTAGCGTGTTTATCAGTAAACTTGCTGTAGAAGTTGACAAGTCCGAGAAATCCACGTAATTGTTTTATGTTCCTTGGTGGGAGGTAGTCCCTGATTGCTTGAATTTTCTCCGGTTGTGGTCGTATCCCTGTGGTTGTTAAAATGTGTCCCAGGAACGATATTTCATGCTGAACGAATCTTGATTTCTTGAAGTTCAAAGTCATGTTGTTGATGCTGATTCTCTCAAACAATTGGTGTAAATGTGTCAGATGGTGCGTCTCGTCTTTTGACATACACAGGAGGTCATCTACGAAATTTATTACCGAGTTTCCAAGATCCTGAAGTACGATATCCAAACCTCTGATAAGGCTTGCCGTGCTCGTCTTCAATCCGAAAGGTATTACCGTGAATTGGTAACATTTCCCGTCGTGCTGGAAAGCGGTATACGGTCTCGATTCTTCCTCCAGTGGTATTTGCCAGAAACTACTTGTCATGTCCAAACTCGACATGATTTTTACCCCTCCGCATCTCTGAAATATTTATTCGGCTGGTGGGGCATTATCGTGATCCTCTACGAGAAACGTGTTGAGTTGTCTGGCGTCCAGACATAGTCGTACCGACCCATCTTTTTTTATAACCGTAACTAGTGGATTTATGAAGCGACTCTTTGCCCGTTCAATAACGCCCTGGTCCAACATTCGCTGGATTTCCTCTTGGACTTTTTCGCGATATTGTATTGGTACGGGATATGAGCGATGTATGTATGGCTCCGGATCCTTTAGTACTAATTTGTGGACGTATGCGTGCATCCGTCCTGGCTTTTTACTGAAGATGTGCCTGTACTGACCGATTAATGCTTTGAATTCGTTTTTCGTATTCTCAGGTATATTCAGACAATTTTTTAATTTCTGATCAACCTCGTCTTCGGTCAGTTCATAATCTGTGACGCTTCCGATTTCCGAAATTTTTACTAATTCTTTATTTTACTTTTGCCATACCCATCTTCCTTCCTCCAATTCCGCGACGATTTTATTTTTTACTTTGAGAGTTCCCTGGTGTGCGTCGATTCCAATTTGTAATTCTAGCATCCCGTCGACGCCTAATACGGCTGGTCTGCTCATTTTTGGGATTACTAATAGTTGTAGTAGTCCTGTTGCGTCGTAGAGTTTTGCTTCGGCTATTATTTGTTTTTTTATACGGCCGGATTTTCCTCCAAATGCTCCGATGGCTTCTGTGCTCCTTACTGGTACTTCTGGGCAGTTTTTTAAGTCTTCCTGGTGTTGGTTGTAGAATTCTTCTGAAATACACGATATTTCGCTCCCGCTGTCGACCAAGATTTCTGCGGTAATTCCTTCGAGGTCGATCGGTAAGGTAGGACATCGTGGGTGAATTTCTCGTATTTTTCCCCGTTGTCCGGGTTCTTCCATGAGGAATTCTTTTGGGTGTTCGTATGTGTCGTTCGTTGCTACTTTCAGTGCCTTATTATTTTTTGATGTTTGTTGTTTCTCTTGGTTTCCATTCTTCCAGTTGCCTTTTTCGATGTGGTTATTCTGAACTATTCTCATCATCCCCATTGGTATTGGTTGGTCAGGATTTTTGTTATCTTCGGGCTCCAGTTTCTTCTTTCTTCTTTCCTTCTTTTTTTTGTTTCGACGCATCCGTTCCAGAGCTTCTTCCATGGCGATTTGTGCATCCTCGTCTTCTTCCGTTGCGCCTCGTGATATTTCATCCCGTGATATCTGTACGGGCGCAACGTTTACTCGTTTCCCTGGTTATGTTGGCTGGTTCTCGGGGTTTCATTTTGTGCTGGGATATTGCTGGTACTTGGACCGCCCTGTGGATGCGGAGTCCATGGTGCAGCAGCGGGGTTAAGCGGAGGTCTGCTATTTCCGTTACCCGTCTGCCACGGTTGTTGTCTGGGAAATGGCGCTGGCATCGAGTTGTTATTTCCAAATCCTCGATTACCCTGTTGCTGATATGGGAATGGCGGTGGTGGTCCCTGATAACCTGGATTCCCTGGCCGCCATGGCTGGTTGAATCCCATTGGCCGTGGTCCCCCGAACGTTCCAAACTTCTGGCTTTTCCATGGGTTATTGTGTTGCCATGGTGCACCGCTGGGTTCTTGCCGATGGGGCAAAGATCTTTTTGCATTGAGTGGTCCCGCCCCATCCATGCTTTCTAACAATTCGAGGAATGAATCGATCGTCTTGATTCCGCTGACGCGTACTGCCATTCTGATCGATTCGTCGAAATGATTAGCGAGTTTCCTGATTATTTGTTCTTCAGCCGGGCCTTCACTCAAATCCTTGGCATTTCCGAATATCTGGGTTGCATATTCGGTTCGAGTCATCCGATATCCGTCCCATTCGTAAGCCCCGAATTCGAGATTTCGGCGTACTTTATCCTGAATTTCTTGGCTCCAGTAACGTCCGCGAAATTTTTCCTCGAATTCGTTAATCGTTTGGACCCTCTCCTCGACAATTCTCCACCAATCTTTGGCGGTGTCTTTTAGAGATTGGCTGATCAAATAATGGAGGTCTGTGTTTCCAGTGATTCTCCAAAATTCCTTAAAATCTTGCAAAAAACGCATTGGTCGTTCTCTGCCGTCGCCATTATACGTCGGCGGTTTTTGTTTTGCCGCGTATGCTTGGCTGACGTTTAATCCTGCTCCCCAGGAGGTGTTACAAAATGTGTTTGCGTTTTGTGCCCGGATGTTTTTCTCGCACTCCGTGATACGTTTAGAGTGGTCCGTGACCACTTGTCCCACATCCTTTGAAGAATGGAGGAGCTGAGATATGGTTCGCCGAATGGCTTCCATTCGAGTGTCGAAATCCTCGATTTTGTCGTCATTTTCTTTTCGCAGTTGATTGTGGCTTTGCTCTATTAATTTTTGAGCCACCACAATTTTGCGTTCCGTGCGCTCCTCGATTTTCTGGACCTCATTTGTTATTTTTGTGTCCACTTCTTCGTGCAGCTGGCGCGACCTTACGATGCAGTTATCGTTCTGCTGCTTGATTTCTGCTTTGGTTGTTATCCGCTCCCTTCGTTGCTCGTTGCGGATACTATTCATCGCTTTGATGAGGGCTTTAATTGTGTCACTTTCCTCCGCACCTCTCTCATCAGTCTCGCCTGACTCTTCGCTGATGTTGAATGTCTCTGCATTTTGTGTTTCTATCGGTCTGGGTCCGATCGCCGATAGTCGCCCAATATTTCGACGATCCCTTTGACGGGCCTCCTCTAACAATCCATCTGCTGTAGTTGATTCCCAATGAAGGGAGTTTTCATCGTTTTGTTGCGCCATTTTATTCTATTTTATTTTTCTCTATCTTGTTTAATTTGGTTTTGTTCAAAATTATTCGATTTTGTTTTATTTTATTTTGTTCTAACTTATTTTATCTATTTTTTTATTAATATTATTATATTTTATTTTATTTTTATTAATATTATGATTATTATTATTATTTAAACACCTTTTACGAGTTTTTCTTTCTTATGTTCGAGCCCCACGTTGGGCGCCAAAATGTAACGGGTCTTATTTCGTTACAAATAAATTTATAGGTTCGGGGACTCGAACAGTGAACAAATTAATTGAAACTCAGGTGTTTTGGGTATTTTAACAAAAAGTATGTTTATTCAGGTTTTTATGGCTCGATATAATGCAATAATAAAGCGATGTACAAGTGTAGTGTGTTGTTTTTGTATTCTCCGCAATGTTTTTCTCGGTCGGTCAATTACTTTTGACTCGCACGGTACATTTAATTCGGCAGGATCAGTTATCCTGGATCGGTATTGATTATGCCCTGTCTTCTATTTCTGTGGCTTCTATTGGCCTGAGTTTGCGGCGTGTTCTCGCTAGCGGCGCGATGGGTCTCGGTGCTTAGCCTATAGCGACGCGGGCTTTCCGTTGTATCGTCCCCCTAGGGCGAGTCGAGTCGCGGCGCTCTCTCGCTCGTGGCGCTAGGACTCGCGATCTACGGGCCGTGGGCGCGCGCTCTCTCGCGCCACGATCGATTCCCCCTACCCTAGCTCTGCCCTTCGCGCCGCGGTGATCGATGCTCTCTCCCGATCAATTATCGCGCGTCGATAATTGATCGCCCGGTCCTTGATCTAGGCGTTCGATGTCGCCACCGACCGGTCTACGCTAGTCTACTCGAGAGATGTGCCGCGAGCACTCGATTTACCCTTTTTTTGCATATGTTTCGGCGCTCTCGTAATTTCGGAATACCTCTTTGTCCTTTCTTTGATCCTGATCCATATAGCTCGATAATCACGGTGTGTGTGTGCGTGTGTGTGTGTGTGAGTGTGTGTGTGTGTTTCGTATGACTGTAGCGTACTCTTCCTTATCTCCTAATGTAATATTTCTTTTATTTTTCAAATTTAATATTCTTCCCTTACATCTATTCGCAACGCTCGCTCGCTATGCTACCTTCTCTGATCCTATTTTCTCCTGCTCTAATTTTTCTCTCTGTTTTCGATAATTGTTCGCTCCCCTTAAGTAATTAACTTTCCTTATTGCTCTTTTTATTTTTCTTTGATTTTCCAGTATTTTCTCGTAAAAATAAATTTATTTTAATTCTTTCTAAAGCCTTTTAGGCGCGACTCCGTTTTTTCCTTGTTTTTCAACGTTCCATGTACCAGACGTTTCCGATCCGCGAGGGATGTACTTTGTCCGATCGTACTTGTCGATCCACGAGGGACTCAAAGAGCGCCTTTCCTCCAAATTTCTCGTCCTTTTATACACGGGTTTTACCGCTTTTCAAATCCCCTTCTTCATCTTTCCTTAATTCAATTAGTTGGTTTTATCCGGTTTCTGCCGGTTTTTCCCCTTAATTCGATTAGTGTAACGTCTAAATAAATTTTTCATGTACGACGGTTAGTCTCCCTCTCTTATTGTCCGCCATTAATTTAATTAGCGCTGGTTCGACCAACATGGCGAGTCGCTGGGTATGTTTTTCTCTTCACCCCTTCCTTTCCCCGAAATCGGTTGACTCCTAAATACGCTTGGGGCGATAGTTTCTTGGTTTGTTTATGAGACGGTCTTTTCCGTCTCAATACACACTTTAAACTGTAGCACTACAACGTCATTCCTTCAAGAAACATTAGCACTACATACACAGCAGAGAGAAAAACATTGACTGTCTCATGAAGCCAGTTGTCCTAGTTTAAGAGTAATAACGTTAATCATAGATTTAATTACCGACAGCGGATATAATATCGGCAGATATTTTATCTTGCGGATATTTTGTCATGAGGATATTTTATCCTGCGGATATTGTGTCGTCGGATATTTTGTCGAGGATATTTTGTCGTCGGGTCAAAACGCGTGTTACCGTTACAATATATATATATATATATATATATATATATATAAACTCAAATATATAATGTTAAAAAATATATATATAATTGATAATGATATATATGAATTGATAATCAACGCAGTTGATTTAGTGATGACAATTCATCGATGCGATGGCTCAGTAGGGGGCATTTTCATGGGCAGATTTTCGGGAATTGTTTATCCCTCGTTAAATATACAATAATAATAATAATAATAATAATGATAATAATAATAATAATTTCGGAACCTGGGGGTTGCGAAACAATCCCTAGAGAGGCGGCTGGGTCGGGCGTTAGACAACGCCCTCTTCCGTTCTGACCCAGGCCGCTGGTTCCAACCACCTACGCCTGCCCCCGACACAGCGCCAACAGCTGTTCAGGTGGAGCGGTTTTGGGGAAAGCTGTATAGCGAGGCGGGTCATTTTGATGAAAGCACTCCAGCTCTGGGACGGTTCGACACGTACTGCCGGCAACAGCCGAGTCAGCGTGGCGACTGTTTTCCAGTCACGCGGGGTGAGGTGGAGAAGGCGGTGAGTAGCATGAGGAACCACGTCGCTCCCGGGCCGGATGGGATTAACATCTTCTGGTGGAAGAAATTCACGTGCACCCATACCCATCTGGCCCGCATCTTCTCGTCGTTCATCGATGGGACGGTGCCAATCCCTACGTGGCTGACAGAGGGAAGGACGGTGTTAATCCCCAAAAAAGGGATCTGTCTCATCCGGAGAACTACCGCCCGATAACGTGACTGAATGCGCTCTGTAAGATCTTCACAAAGATTCTTTATGAGCGTGTTCTGGGCGAGATCGAACCTGCATGGCGGGAGATAGACGAACAAAGGGGATCCAAGAGGGGGCTGGGAGGTTGTAAGGAGAACCTGCTGGTGGACCGCTGCATCACGCAAGACGCGGTCCAGCACAAGCGTAACCTCTCAGTCGCTTGGATAGACTACCGTAAGGCGTTCGACACTGTCAGTCACAAACTGATTATACACCTACTCGAACGCCTTTCGGTGAGTCCTTACATAGTGGGATGCATTAAGCAACTCATGCCGCTCTGGAAGACACGCTTCACAGTTAAGACTAGTGAAGGCAACGTGTTGACCGGAGTGGTGGGGTATAGGAGGGGGATTATCCAGGGAGATTCTCTCAGCCCCCTCCTGTTTTGCATCTCACTATTACCCTTGTCAATCGCCTTGCGGGCTGCACGCGGGTACGAAGCGGGGCCCCCCGGGGAGCGTGGGCGAGGGATCACCCATTTATTTTATATGGATGACCTCAAGCTATACGCTCCTGGGGCGGGAGGGGGGGGGCTTAAGCTCCTCTTGAACATCGTAGCGACGTACACGCGGGCGGCGGGAATGGACTTCGGATTGGACAAGTGCGCTGTTCTTCATCTCAGGAGAGGGAGAGCAGAGGGTGTTGCGGCTGATGTTCGGCTGGTGGATGGGAGCGTCTTCAAACACCTGGACGCCGGAGGGTCTTATCGGTACCTTGGCATCGATCAGCGTTCTGTACAAGATGCTGAGGGTGTCAAGGAGGCCCTCCGTAGCGAGTATAGGCGGCGTCTCAGACGGATCTGGAAAGCAGATCTGTCTGGGAAAAATAAGATCACTGCCACCAATATGCTCGCTGTCCCGGTCCTGCTCTACTCCTTTGGCGTCGTCAAATGGGGCAGAGACGAGCTTAAACAGCTGGACATCGGCACACGCAAAATAATGAACATCCAGCGGAGTCTGCACCCTCGATCTTCCACCCCGCGCCTCTATATGCTGCGTCAGAGCGGCGGGCGTGGGCTCCTGGGATTGGAGTGTCTTCATGACCGCATGGTCCTCGGAATAGCAAGCGATGTAATAACGAGCTCGGACCCGCTCCTGGAGATTGTGCACCAGCATGAGCTTCATGGGGCGGGTGCTTTTCTTTATAAGGCGGCAGATCGTGTGGCAGAGACCCTCGGCTTGGAGTTCCGCCGGCGCCGGCGTGGCGCCCTGCCAATAGACTCCGTCGCTCGGTTGCCCAAGTCCCGACGTCGGCGGGCAATCAGGGCTGCCGAGCAGACTGTCCTGACTCGGCAGCACGTGGACAGACCCATGCACGGTGTGTTTTTTCACCACATCGAGGAACAGGGGCTGTCCACCCAGCTGACCTTTTCCTTCTTGCGGTCAGCTGGATTGATGTCCGAGACCGAAGGGTTTATCTGCGCCTGCCAAGACGGAGTCATCAACACCCTGGTCTATCGCAGTCGCGTTTTGGGTCAGCCTCTGCCGACCACTTTGTGTCGTGCATGCAAACAATCGCCGGAGACACTAATGCATCTACTGTCGGCCTGCCCAGTATATGCAGTCTCCGGATATATCTATCGTCATAACGCGGCCCTAAGAGTGTTATACTATCATCTACGGCACTCTTATGGGATAGACCGGGAGCCCGTGCCGCCTTATTTACCAGGAGATATTGAGTCCGTTGTCGTGGGCGAGAGGTGCAAGATTTATTGGAACTTCTCATTCGCGACCATCGGGCCGCTTCAAGCGACTAAGCCTGATGTTGTCCTCTTCGATTTCGACGACAAGACGATATACGTCATTGAGTTCTCGGCTCCGGCCGAAGTGAACGTGTCGCGAAAGGAAGAGGAGAAACGGCTCAAGTATCAGCCTCTCCTGGCCGAGCTACGTCGTTTGCATCGAGGATTCAGGGTAACTCTCGTTGTCCTCATCATCGGCGCGCTAGGGGGGATGAAAGAGTCTTTTGTATCGGGCCTCGCTAGCATACCGGTTTGCAAACCCGGTGTCCGGTTGCTGGCGGGTCAGATGCAGAAGGCGGTCATACTTGGGTTCCTCCGTTTACTCGGGCAACACGATTGTGGACTGCGGTAGCCGCTAACCCTCTGGCTTGAGGGAGCGGCTATCGCAGAGCGATATATAGGATTTTTTTTTCGCGCGACTTTTTGACTGGGCGGCAGCCGAGGTGATGTCGGAACCCTCGAGTGCCGTCCAGCGTTATTGTTCCGGTCTAGATTAAAACCGAGCCTAACCCCCGGGGGTAGGTGAATGTTTCCCAGTGCAAACTGAGGAAGTGCGTTGCCCGGAGCAATAAAGTCTATTAATAAAAAATAATAATAATAATAATAATAATGAACTCCGCAGTTGATTTAGTTATTATATAAAAATAATAATAATAATAAACTGTTGACTTGATTGCGGGGTAATATGAGTGTGTTATCGAACATTCTAGAAGATACGGTTATAGTCTACTGTAGTAGATAATAAATGATGACCTTCAATCATGACTCCATCGTCAAGGAGAGATGTTCTAGAATGTTCGAATATTCTAGAGAGGGGAGGCTTAGGCATATAAAGGGCGGACTTCTGCGATGCTCCATCAATTGTCTTGGAGTAATCGCTGAATGCAAGATCATAAAGCGGAAAAATTGAAAGCGAGAATTGAAATATTTCTGGAAGACATTAGCAAAAAATTCGTTCAATTGAAAAGTGATATCGATAGTTTGTTCAAAAAGCCCTCTCATCTGAATATCCGACAACAGCAACAACAACAACAACAACAACAATCAGAGCATCGACTCGTTGGAGTCATCATGAACGAGCTAACTTCGGACGAGATGCGGCAGTTGTACTGTCTTCCACCATATATATGCCATTACGACGATGCATTTTGGAGATGTTGCTCCAGAGGCTGTCTACGACTTGATCAACGATATACTGGATTTTCACGAGAACTTGAAAAAAGTACGACGAGAGTGCAATGAAGACATTTGTGCACAGTGTAAATTTTTGCATGAATCAATTAACATTATTGATAAACATGTGCAGAGTCTACATCATGACGTCGATGAACTGAACACAAAAATGTTCCAAGTGAAACGTAAAATAGAGAGCAATACGCTTTCAGAGGACGAAGCAGTTAATGATGTGATAGATCATACTCGAAATGTGTACAATATTGTGGAGAATGTGAAAGAGTTTATGGAGATAATACGCGATGTAAAGAAATAAATAAGAGAAATAAATATTGTTTTCACCAGAATTTTTTTATTCGCATAAAAATCTTACACCTACAAAAACCTTTCATTTTTTACATCAATTTCTTAACATTACCACTGATCGCATTATATTTAACGATCCGATCATGTAAAATCACACAGTATGCGGATGTTTTGGGTGGGAAAGGATTTTCCGATTCAAATTCCAAACGTATATCCATTGGTCCAGACTTGCGGAACTCGTTTTGTTTCGAACAATCGATAACAATGAGGGGAGCGTATCTTATAACATCAGCTTTGCTCAATAATGGTTCGGACTCTTTACCATAATAAGACGCTGGAAAATTTGCAAACATATCGTACAGCAGAGCATATTGATTATGATTAATGTCGAGATTCAAATTACCATAAGGATAACATTGAGAGTTCAAAAACAGGTTAACATCGCGAATATTACAATGATCAAAATGACTTGCATTTTTATTTGCATTATTCTTTCTCGCGGTCTGAAAACCTAGAATGACATAGCGAGGTTTTTCAAGTTGCGTCGATGTTTTCACGACCCAGACGTGTTTCGAGGTGGCCGGTAGTAATGGATACTCGTACAGTTCCCATGTACGAAAACTCATGGCGATGGATGGATCTTTGGCAATACAGTTCAGCAACTGAACTTTTCGTTGATCCGATACTCTGATATAGGGTATCATCCATTCAATTTTGAGCAATGAAATCTTGAATTGTTCACCAGCCCCATCTGCGATCTGTACAATGGTATTCACATCGTTGTTCGATCTCGTAAGAATCAGCTCGTGTTTAGCATTGATGACAATTCGATTATAATCCTCGGCGAATCCGATAATTAGATTGAGCGGCATCAAAAAGTCAAAATATCCGCTGTTATCTGTCAATGTTGTAGTAGTATCTGTGTCAATCCAGCCAGCATTTTCCATCAGAGTCTTTTGTCCAGGACTCTGCGATACGTAATTTTTCATGAGTGTCGCGAGCCCAGGATTTTTGCTACGATCGATCTCAATAGCATTTAGCTCGTAACGTATTTCTTCAAACAAATGACAGATGCCATTATTAACGAGTCGTGTGTGTTCGACCGGAGTTCCATCTATTTTCGTTAATTTTCCAAGTACGTGCTTTACTCGGCAGCAAGCACAAGTCTTAATGTTGAACGGAAATGCGAATTTCATCGTTGTTATTGAAGGTTGCCGACGCGAACGGTTGATGCGCATGAGTCTCGTAGTGGGCGATAGATAATTGTGGAAGATAGATAATCAAAGATAATTGGTTTTTGTATAGTCAGGATTTCTTCCATGGTACGAAGCAAGCAATTACAATACAGCAGCAGATCCACTTTTTCTCCTCAGTTTCAAGCCCAAATTCTTCAAAAACCGAATGTTTTGGTGTGTCAGCTTCTTGAGAGCTGCTCGACGATTGACTGCTTTCACCTTGAGAGATGCTCGACGACTGAATGTGTTCGGACATATTGATTCGCTCTTATAGCTTCGTCCAACTCTCGCATGAAACACAATTCCCATTACGCCGATTTAATGTGTAATCTTATCGTTATAATTTCTCCACGGAAATTCACCGAGTGACCGTCTTGATCGACAAGTTTGAGCTGAAGATGATCTATTGACTGTGCGGCAATCGGAAGGTAAATGATGTGAGAAAGTACTTCAATCATCTTATATCCTGGTGGAACAACGGGGAAAAATTCATGTATTGTGTGTTCTCGTTGTTCATTAATATAAGCACCCGTGGTAATGTTGCACTCGACTCGCAGAGAATTGTTTTTGAGAATGGCCACGGGTAATTCGGACTTGTGCGTGATATTGGCTTCCAGTTTGCGTGCTGTGAATCCCAACAGTCGACCGATGGAATCCTCAGTCATAAAATTGATCTGCTGATTGCACTCGATTTCGCTGCACAGAATATTGTTGTTTGGTCTCAAGTTGATGGAGATATTTTTGCAAGACAGCGTAGTTTGTAAATAGTGCTCGATATCCTCAATTTCATAGCTCCCTGTCGGTATGGTGACGATTTCCTGCCCCACATAGAATTTATTGTTGCCCACATCGATGTTCGGTATGGAGTTGAATGTGAGCAATTCGACGAATCCGAGGGTATAATGTTTGAATGGTGTAGTTCGATAGGGGGAAAGTAGTGAGCTTCCAGAGTAGAGCTCACCCCCGAAAGTGTCAACGTGAAAGAATCACCCATGGTAGTTAACGTTCAAGTGATGCTTCATGATACATGGGTATCTTTTTATAGATTTCCACATAGAAATTTTAAGCACAAGTGACCACATATGACAGTACCATAGTCCTGATATTTTTCATGATTGAATCTGATAGTGCTACCAGCACCGAAATATTTCAGCATATCTTGAGGTGGTTGAAGATTACCAAAGCTGTCAAAGTCCATGACTTCATCGTTGATTTTTTTCTATGCAACCCAATGTGCGCCTGGACCATCATTATCGTCGAGATTCACAATAGCCGATTCGCAATTTCGCGGGAAATTGCGTTTCTCATGAAAACTCCACGAAAATGAGGAATTTTCATGGCTTTGGCATACTTTATTAGATCGAAATCAGTGAGTGATCGGTGTGGTACCTTTATGTGTTTTTTGGCGAGTAGGGGCGTAGATGCAAACCCATGCCTTTCTTGTAGGGTTTCAGGTAAAGTCCCTTGCCCAACGCAATAGCCTCGATTGTCTCATTCTGTCGTTTAGTCTCGTCCAACTGACATTTAGCGGCGCTTGCATCGTTCACAGCTTTTGCTATACCCGCCGCACCACCGGCGAGAGCTCCGGTGGCACTCAGCCCGGCGAGAATAGGCACAAGAAATGGCAGAAAACCGCCAATTTTCGCTGGCACCGGTAGGATGCGAGGTAATTTAATTTTGCTTCTTCCGCCGGCCTTTTTCACTGCGTCACGTGCACCCTTGAGGGCCGATTTGATAGGATTCACACCACCCATTGATGCTTTGGCTACATTGATAACCTATCTCAGCGACATCTTCGTCTTTCCATGCTTCCGTTCCATACCGAGCTTTCTCTACACACCCATACCGAGCTTTGTTTTGGCGTTTATTGTATTCGCTATACCCCAAGCCGCTGTTTTTTCACCGATATCAGCGTCTTTTGCAATAACTCTTTGCCAGGCTTTTTCCGCAAGCACTTGGTCCGCTTCGTGTCGTGCTTGGAGATTGTCACGATTCTTTGAGTACGCTATATCTCGCTCCTTGCAGGCAGCGTCCAACGGATTAATACCACGATCACCTCGTGCGAGTCTGTTTGCCAAATTCGTGCCAGGGCCACAGTACTGATAGCCCGGTATATGTAGCTCAAAAGGGAGATTATTGATCAGATCGTTGACAAATCCTCTGCCACGTTTCTTCATGCGAATGACCATGATCCTCGTCAAGATTTGACTGAGAAGATTCCGTTCACGTATAGCCTATTTATACTTTTTTTTCGTCGTATCGCCAACAGCATCGTATTTGCCAGAATGAACGTTCCCTGAAAATGCCTCACTTTCGCTAATTTTGTCAACCTTCTCGTCAGCGTTCTTGGATCCGCGAAAATATTGTTCTTGAGCGAATTTCTTCAAACTCTGAGTTATGGGATTTCTCGTATCGTCTCGGCTGCTCATTCTTGATGTGTGTGTATCGAAAGAAAGCTCGTTGACAACTGATGCCTTTATAAGCATCCTACTTATACCCATCCTCATCAGTCATGATGAAGATGAGGTTCAAGGCACAACCTGATAAATTGTCGGCCATGAATTTCGATGAGCTTGCACAGCGAGAGGAGAGGAAACGACGCCATGGACCTTTGCTACCAAACAGTGTGCGTGCAGTGATTTGTGGCCCTTCCAATTGTGGTAAAACTAATGCTCTTCTTACCCTCATAACCCACCCTAATGGTTTGATGTTCGAAAATGTTTATCTGTACTCGAAATCGTTGAATCAGCCAAAGCACAGACACCTCAAGCGTTTACTCGAATCTGTAAAAGGTATAGGGTATTTCCCTTTTGAAGATCACGAGCAAGTAATCAAACCTGAAGACGCTCGACCAAATTCCGTGATGATTTTCCATGATGTGGCCTGTAAGAAGCAGGACAACATGAGAGCTTTTTTTTGCATGGGTCGACATCGAGATGTTGCCTCGTTCTATCTCTGTCAGACATACGCTCGTATCCCCAAATACCTAGTTCGTGATAATACGAATCTCATGGTACTTTTCCGCCAAGATGAAATGAATTTGCGGCACATCTATGACGATCATGTGACTACCGATATGTCATACGTATAATTCAAAGATTTGTGTTCGGCATGCTGGAACGAGGGTAAATATTCTTTCGTAGTCATCGATAAGGACAGAGACCTGAATGCTGGTCGATATCGAAGAGGGTTCGATTGCTTTATAAATATACAAGCATCAGGGAGATGAGAACAGTTAGTGTGTGGCAGCTTAATGGTATCAACATTCAGAGCTCAAAATTCAACGAGGAACAAAACGTATTGCGAAAAATCGCAAACGCGAGTGATGCGATTCGACGAAAGCATAAACTTATAAAATTAGGCAGAGAGACCACGGAACGGGTCATGGATGAAGTTTTCAGACCCGTAGTGACTCCTCTTGGTAAAATTGCCGATCAATCAGTAACGCTGGAAAATATTAAGAAGGAAAAACTGAAAAAAAGAGCAACCAGCCACGAAGGAAGAAAAGGATTTCGATAGCACATTCAGAACTGCATATGATGATGAACATGTATCAGATTCATTATCGGCGGAGGATTCATCTATTGTTCATGAAACATCCGATGAAGAAGTCGATCGACACGTACCACATACATCTGAGAAGGATTCATCTGTTGTCCAATCCGATCCATCCAGCGAATCACTTGTCTAGCAGTATCTGCAAATGTTTGGAACGAATGAAGGAAAAGAGTTAGATACCTTATATGGTGTTCGTAAATTGGCGGGTGGTATTTTAAAGATCGGCGATTCACCGGTGACTTTTGACGACAAGCGCATATCAGTGCAGAACAATACTTAAGAACTCTCCCCTGGTTTGCTCGAATTGATATTTAAAAAGTCGCCGAATCGACAAATCATAACTGCAGCAGATATGGATAATTATGGTGCAATTATCGTAAACACGAATGCGCATCGACAGTTCTATAAACCCAATAAACGCATCCGCACAGATACCGTCAAGTACAAAGAAATTATCATGAATATTCTTTCATCACGCAAAACTGGTAAAGCTTTACCACGCTACATGATTACCCCCAAGAAACATATAGATTACATTTATTGGGAAGATCCTAATGAGTTGGTCGATAGATTGCGTCTTCTTCTCGCCTCTCAAGCCGCCGGTAACACAAGTCACACCAATGAAATAATTTCCATCATTGAGGAATTACGTGAAGCTCGAATTATTTATCAGGCAGTGCGCGCGCTACTCTAGTTCATTTACACCATGAGCGTTGACGTGTTTGGACGACAATTATCGAGTAAAGGTGAAAGCGGTCCTCGGGGGAGCCGTGGTCCTCCTGGTGATGAATTTAAAATTACGTTCGATGGCCAATATGACATAGAAGTAGTAAGGGGGCCACTATGGCGACCCCCACTCCTATCCCCACTCCTATCCCCACTCCTCGGCCCGTGGTGGGGGTAGCCGAGGTGGGTGTAGAAGTGGGGGAAATTGTGGTGGCTCGCCATAGTGGCCCGCTACGATTGAGAAGAGGAAAGAGGGAGCTATACTTACGTGCGTGTGTCGCCTCTTCTGCGGAGTCAGCAAACGCCTTGGCATAGGGGCTATGGGCATTTCGAAGTGAAAAAAAAATCTGACAATACGATGGAATTTTTTATTTTCAAAACAAAACATGCCATTAATTTAGAACCAAGGCGCTGCGGTGTTTGCGCTGGGGAAGAGGGCCGGTAGCCACCACAGCCGTACACGACTGAGCCACCAGCCCTCTTCAGGGGCTACGTCGTCGTAAAATAAACGACACAGCCCCAAAATATCGGCTGGTTCCCAGCCCCACTCCATCATCTCCTGCGAGTCGGCATCGTCGGCCCAGAGGGTGTCGACGGCTGCCCGCAGCTTACAGCGCTGTCTCCTCACCCCGACGGCGTGGGCGACAAAATTTTGCCGCCACGAGCAAAAACGTCTCCGCTGGCCCCCGCTCCGACGAGGCCGCGACGCCTGTAAATAAATTTGAAAAACATAATTTTTAAATATCAAAGAGA
>OZ023323.1:7544250-7693784 GCA_964007375.1 Ophion obscuratus | reverse complement strand
GTACATATATGTATGTAATAGCGTTAAGGCGACATGCTTAAGATGTGTCACAGTGTCTATGCCCTGGGAGTGCGGTATACACACACACACACACACACACACACACACACACACACACACACACACACACACACACACGCGCGTACGCACGCACGCACGCACGCACGCACGCACGCACGCACGCACGCACGCACACACACACACACACACACACACACACACACACACACACACACACACACACACACACCACGCGCCGCGTGTCTGCATATATATATATATATCACACCCTCTCTTTCCTACTATATAACCAACTCTCTCGCCGTGCGACGCGTGCCGGCGTTGCACGGTCATAAGGTATAGATATAAAGAAGAGAGAGTTCTTTCGCGCTAAGCGTCGCGCTGTCTTTTTTTCACTGTATATATATATATATATATATATATACACATATACTATTTTTCCTATTTATTAAATAAAAACAAATACAACTCACCAGAATAAATTCTCGCTCGGCCGTGATGTCGTACACGACGAGTTTGTCATTTTCAAAATAATACTCCTCCATTCTGAAAACAGACGGAGGCATATAAATTATTTTATTCTTTTAAACAATATTTCACGGCTATTACACGGTGAAGAATCGTACTTACGTTAACGACGGTGGCTGCGTCTCGAATGAAGAAAGATGAGCATCTTGTGACAGAATTACGCATAGCCACATTTTTGCTGAAGCATCTTTCTATACACCGCGTGCATTAAAAAGAAAATGATATAGAAAGAGAGGCATGAGAGAGAGGAGTGCGTGCGCCAGTCATTGACACACTAATCACCTTTTGTTTATAACGCGCCGTCTCCGCCTCTCGGCATACGACGCGGCACCCAAGTGCGAGGAGTCGAGATCACGCCCGACCATCGCACTGTCCCGTCTCGCCGACTCGCACACTCGCGAGTGCCGAGCCCGAGACGGGACGGCTACCAAACCCCATTCGGTGGTTAGCCCGTCCGAGCCCCTTGGCAAGGGGGAGGAGTACTTTCCAACCTCCCTACGGCCTAAGAAAGGGCCGCTCCCGAGTTGGATTATCGCGCAACTCACACGCCGCCACTACTGTCACCACGAATCCGACTCCTTGGCCGGACGGTGCCGCCGAAGCCGACACCGGGCGCCCCGGCCCCCGTGGTACCAGTATTCGCCATTGGTCAGACGTTCATGGGTCGACTTGGCCCACTCCGGAATAGGCTCCAACCAGCCATGGCACCGGTACGCCGGCTCGGGTACGCGGGTGCGCTAAACCCGAGAGGGCCGGGGTCTTCGACCTCCTGCACCCTCCCCTGCGTAACTCGCGCAAACCACCATCCAACCTCATACCACCGACTCCGAAACTCTCGGGAGAGTCGGCTACCCCTCGAATTTCACGAGCCCGTCACCACCACCGGACTCGCCCCCCCGGCCAACACCTGACCACACCACGTGCCAAACCACACCACTTCTCCACCAACTCGCACTTGCCACATCCACCAGCTAGCACTTGCCATTCTCTCCGCCATCTCTCTCCGCCAACTAGCACCGTCAAATCCACGTTCCACCCACAGGCCTCCGCGGAACACCGGTTGGACCTACCCACCAACCAAGGGACCCCCAGCTGCCGCACAGTCGGGGGTTGGGGATTTTTGTCGAGGTTGTGCTCCTCGCAGCTCCGGCGGTTAAGCCGGAGCCCCCGGTCCTGGGAATAGCAGACTCCGTGCCGGCTCGCAGTGCCACAGGGGGCGGCGGTACGGACACTGCCTCCCGGCTCCGTCCGCCTTTCAACCAGGGTCCCGGTATAATTTGGCTCGGGTACCCCGGGAAGGCCACTGCCCGTACGACGCAGGAGCGAATAAGAATACATTGGGAAAGAGGTTGATATAAAGATGTAGTAGCGAGCGTAAAACAGCTGACCATATGCACAACGACGAGACACTGTGTAAGTGAACGTACGGTCTGCAGCGCATCTAAAGAGAGAAAGAATATATATCTGCAACGCAACTGAAGTGAGAAAGAATATATAGCTATACTATGCTGTCTTCACGCAGCGGAGCACGTTATATATCTTTTCTATTATAGCTATACCGATCACAGGTACAGCGACGAGGCCTCTGTGTGTGCGGGCGGCAGTGTAATCTGTTGACCACAGGCACAACAACGTTGAGCCGTGTATGTGAGCATGCGGCCTACAGCGCAAACGAAGAGAGAACGAGCTACACTTCGCACAAAAATTTAGGGAGCAAGAAAAAAATCCAAATTTTTGGGGGATTTTCAACAGGCTGTAACTCATACAAAAATGGTCGTACAGCAAAAATAAAAAAAGCAAATTGTAGCTCTAAGTGTCTAGTTTTCGGATCTGAGTTTGAAATTTTTTTTTTGAAAATATTTTTCGAATAATCATAAGAAAACCACCGAAAAATAAATGTTCGAAATTTTTTTGGTTCTTTTTTTAAATCTACGGACGTGGAAATTTTTTTTTCGACTTAACCTCTATATGGACCGGATAGCTTGTTTATTCAGCTTTAATTTGGTTTTTTAAAAATCTCGATATGAGCGTTTCTCGCTGAGATATCGGTGTTTGAATGGAAAAAGATCATTTTGTCTTTGATTACCAATATCTCAGCAACCAATGATCACACAGAAATGTTGAGGTTGGTTTCAAAAACTTGAATAAATTCTCTACAAGGATTGGCAATTGAATTTTGAAAAAAAAAAATGTTTTCAATCATTACATGAATTTGAAAAAGCGACCAAAAAAGGGCTTTTTGTGGTTTGTTGGAAAATCAAGCGCCCAATCAAAAATATTGCGGAAACCACTAATGTTAAGTGTGCCTTTTACTGTTCAATATACCCACAAAAACCCTACGAAGTTTCAATTTAATCCAGCCAACCGTTTTTTTTTCCCACTTGATCGAATTTTTGAAAAAATTAAAGGAGCAAGAATTTCGCTCTGAAAATGTCACAATTTTTATCAAAAATGAAAAAAAAAAAAAAAATTTCATTTTTCTCTCAATTCTGTATTAGTGACTTGGAAAATTTAAGAAAAAAAAAAAAATCGAAAATTTTTGAAAAAAAACTTGCCTTGGGGGTCAACTTTTAATTTATTCAATTAATTTGTGACTAGGAAAATTAAAGTGCGGAAGAGGAAAATCGGTGAGAAATTGAGTCGCTACATTTCTTTAATTTAGGGCCAATTGAAAAAAAAATTAAAAAAAATTTTTTTTTTCAAAAATTTTGGAATTTTTTTTTTTCAAAAATTTTCGATTTTTTTCTTCTTAAATTTTCCAAGTCACTAATACAGAATTGAGAGAAAAATGAAAATTTTTTTTTTTTTTCATTTTTGATAAAAATTATGACATTTTCAGAGCGAAATTCTTGCTCCTTTAATTTTTTCAAAAATTCGATCAAGTGGGAAAAAAAAACGGTTGGCTGGATTAAATTGAAACTTCGTAGGGTTTTTGTGGGTATATTGAACGGTAAAAGGCACACTTAACATTAATGGTTTCCGCAATATTTTTGATTGGGCGCTTGATTTTCCAAAAAACCACAAAAAGCCCTTTTTTGGTCGCTTTTTCAAATTCATGTAATGATTGAAAAAAAAAATTTTTTTCAAAATTCAACTGCCAATCCTTGTAGAGAATTTATTCAAGTTTTTGAAACCAACCTCAAAATTTCTGTGCGATCATTGGTTGCTGAGATATTGGTAATCAAAGACAAAATGATCTTTTTCCATTCAAACACCGATATCTCAGCGAGAAATGCTCATATCGAGATTTTTAAAAAAACAAATTAAAGCTGAATAAACACGCTATCCGATCCATATAGAGGTTAAGTCGAAAAAAAAATTTCCACGTCCGTAGATTTAAAAAAAAAACCAAAAAAATTTCGAATATTTTTTTTTCGGTGGTTTTCTTATGATTACTCGAAAAATATTTTCAAAAAAAAAATTTCAAACTCAGATCCGAAAACTAGACACTTAGAGCTACAATTTGCTTTTTTTATTTTTGCTGTACGACCATTTTTGTATGAGTTACAGCCTGTTGAAAATCCCCCAAAAATTTGGATTTTTTTCTTGCTCCCTAAATTTTTGTGCGAAGTGTATATATGTATATTCTTCTTCGCGCTCTGCTGCTATAACTATATTTTATCGCCGCCCACGCGCGAGCTACGCGTATATGGACTCTATGGGCGTGCGGCATATATATATATATATATATATGTCAGATATCAAGAATATAGAGAGAGCCAGGAATTCCGTTCATGAATTAGAGAACAATGTCTATCTCACTGACTGCCGCAGTGACACGGCTTACACGATTTATTGGTGTCTCGATACAATAAAATATTCAGCATAAAGTATAATCACCGGATAGCAGTGCTAGTGAGGTGTGTTACACAGAGCCTTTTCGAAAATTAGTCCTTTCGACCCAATGACCCGAGAAGGAGTGCCTTCGTGACCCGAAACGCATACGTCTCCCACTTCTTCTAGGCCTCTATGCAACACAACACACTCGTGGATCATACACCACGCACTACCACCGGGGTAGGTTCTTCTCCGAACGCCTTGACGCCTTTTCGTCACTCGATGTCCACCACTTGACTCTCCATAAACATCGTCAAGAAATCGAAAGCGCTGTTGAAAAAGCCATTCCCATGGCGATGCGACACGGCCATACTGACTAGCACGCGTCTCGAGTGCCCAGCATCTATCCGTCTAGTTTACTTCTGAAATAAAACAGGCATCGAATAAACAAGCGTTAGTTTACGTTCGGCTTTCCTGACTTTACAAGTCTGTTATTGCCCTACAGGCTTTTACTATCTCCATTCACGTGTGCAACCATGTGTACCGTTTCCCGTTTTTTCGGCCATCCGTATTGTACAGTCAGACTGCAACTTTTTTTTTTTAATGTCAAAACGAATTCCTCACAAATTCGATCTCCAAGGCACCAATAGCTCTGTAGGCATGTCTTACACATCCATACAATTTCTAACTATTATCATTTACTCATAATAGCTCTGTAGGCATGTCTGTCACATCCGTACATCTTCTAACTATTATATTTTACTCATAATAGCTCTGTAGGCATGTCTCACACATCCGTACATTTTCTAACTATTATATTTTACTCATAATAGCTCTGTAGGCATGTCTCACACATCCGTACATTTTCTAACTATTATTTTCTATTCATAATAGCTCTGTAGGCATGCCTTGCGCATCCGTACATTTTCTAACTATTATCTTCTATTCATAATAGCTCTGTAGGCATGCCTTGCGCATCCGTACATTTTCTAACTATTATCTTCTGTTCATAATAGCTCTGTAGGCATGCCTTGCGCATCCGTACATTTTCTAACTATTATCTTCTATTCATAATAGCTCTGTAGGCATGCCTTGTGCATCCGTACATTTTCTAACTATTATAATGCCCACAAGTTTACATTGAATCATTCTTAAGTTACTCTTAGGCTTTGGGTTCGAGGGTTCTGGGTGATCAAGTCCAGCGAACATCGAGGGCCAAAGTCGCACTCTTAAATTGAAACAATGGAAACCAACAGTCTCCTGCTCCCTGCGGATTTCTACATATAAATCCGCCTCAATTAGAACCAGAAGTTCTATGCGAATCCTCAACAGCATTCAACAACCAATAAAACCAGACTGCGTCTGTTTCATAATTCATAGTCTTGATTCTCTTTGCCAAACACCATGTTTGCACTCACGATCAAGCACTGAAATAATTCTACAAATCACATCAAACAGATTGTTGTACAATTTTGTTCTCACCTTTTTCTTTCTGTCCGACATAGCTATCCTGACTCGCCTCGTTTCCTGGAGCTGCGGTCAGTTTGTCATGAGATACTTTGATACTATTTCGGCCTCGTAATCCAGGGCCTACCTTCTTAACAAGGTATCTATCGTTCGGTAACACCGAAACAACTTCAACTGGACCTCGATATTTGGCATCCAGTTTTGTCTTTATTCTATCATTATTTCTAACCATCACAAAATCTCCAATTTTGAATGGGTTTACCGGTTTATTCTTCTTATCAAACCTTGCCTTTTCTTTTGCCCCTTCGGCTCTCATTCTATCTGTAGCTGCAGTTCTAATCTCGCTCAAGTCAACGCTATGAGTTATCACGCTGTCGTGTTTCACGCGTTCGATTTCTATCGAGTTTACTTTTGTACTAAACAAAATCTCAGCGGGACTTTTCCCCAACGTTTTATGAACTGTTGAATTTATTGCTAGCTGTACTCTTCCTAATTCGTTCTGCCATTGCTTTCCTTGAGCTTTGCTTATAGATAACATATTCCTCATCGTGGACATAATTCTTTCAACCTGACCATTAGCTCTCGGTGTTCCCGAAGCTATTAAATGAAGCAAAATATTATTTTCGTTGCAGAATTCTTTAAATCGCGCATTTGTAAACCCTGCACCTTGGTCACAAATAATTCGTTTCGGCGCCCCAAACGTAAACGCATGTTTTTCAATCTGGTTGATTGCTGTTTCCGCGTCTAAACGGTTTATCCAATTCAACGTTACAAATTTCGTGAATGCGTCTATGATCACGAAAACGTATTCTTTTTTCTCAGAGGGACCTGATAATTTTCCCGAGATGTCTATGTGAATCGTACACCACGGAATGCTGTCTTTTTCTATTGGATGCAGCTGTGCTTGCGTCGGTCTCGATACTGATTTACAAGTTTGACACATAATACAATTTGCTACAAATTTCTTTACTTGCTTTGACATATGAGGGAACCAATAAAGTTCGTATAATTTGTCCAAAGTCTTCTCCCAGCCTAAATGGCAAATATTTTCGTGTACGTGATGGATGAGTGACCATGCCATCATCCTCGGCACTACAGGTAGTGTGATTTGTTTACCTTTTCTTTCTATTGTTCGCATTAAGATTTTGTCTTTTATCGAGTAAGTCTTTGTGGTTTCTGATCCGTCCAATACTTCGCGATATAATGTTTTTATTCCGTCGTCTTTCTGCTGAGCTACGATTAACCAGTCATCTGCCAATTCTGTTATTTTGTACATGTCTTTTTTAACTACTTTCAATACTTTGTCTTCAAGAACGGGGTTACGCGATAGAAAGTCCGCGTGTTTCATTCTTTCACCCGCACGATATTCAATTTCAAAGTCAAAAGATTGTAGGAATGCCCACCATCGATACACTCGTGGCGTTAAATCTTTCTTAAGGCTTGCAGCCTTTAGTGAGTTACAGTCCGTGACCACCAAAAATTTCCGGCCAACCAAATATTGTCGAAAGTGTTTTATCGCGTTTACGACTGCAAGGGTCTCGAGTTCGTATGAGTGGTAACGAGTTTCAGCGTCTACGGTGCGTTTGCTGTAGTATGCGTTTGGATGTTTATTTTTTTCGATGCGTTGAAGGAGCACAGCGCCGTATCCAAGGGCGCTAGCGTCAGTATGTAATTCGATCGGTAGGCTAGGGTCAAATATACGGAGACACGGTTCTGACGTTAAACACTCGACGAGCTTAGTCCTAGCTTCATTGTGTTCGTTTGTCCATTTTATTGTCTTTGCATTCCCTGCCGTCAGTCTATACAGAGGAGCTGCTGTTTGTGAGAATTTTGGTACAAATCTACGAAAATAAGATGCTAACCCTAACAACTGCCTTACCTGGGTCTGCGTTCGAGGGATGGGCGATTGCACCAGGGCTTCGATCTTTCGAAGGTTGGGCCTCAGCTCTCCTTTCGATACAGTGTATCCCAGATAATCAATTTGTGTTTTCAAAAATTTACACTTATTTAAGTTAAACGAAAATCCGTTAGCGGCGAGTCTTTCCATTACAACTTTCAGTCGATCTAAGGCCTCTTGTTCAGTTTTTCCAGGTATGAGCACATCATCCTAATAAACAATCGCGTAAGAATATCTCAAGTCTCCCAACGCGTTATTAATTGCCCTCTGATACACGGAAGGAGCATTCGTCAGCCCAAATGGCATCGTTAAATATTCATAATGTCCGTCAGGTGTAATAAACGCGAGTTTCTCTATCGAATTTTCTTCGACGGGTATTTGATGGAACCCGGCTACCATGTCTAACGATGAAAAATATTGTGCTCCACTTAAGCGATCTAATTGATCTTGAATCAACGGCAACGGATAACGATCTGCTACCGTGTTAGAATTTAATTCTCGAAAGTCCACACACAATCTATCTGAACCATCTTTTTTTTTACCAAAATGATTGGACTGGAGAACGGACTTTGACTTTCGCGAACGATTCCGGCCTCGAGCATTTTGTCAACCAAACCTCTTACAGTTTCTCGCTCTACAGTACCTAACTTGTAAGGGCCTCTCTGCACGAGTTTGTTTACGTCTTTCAATCTTATCTCAAGCCTGCCCGAAGTTACTCGAATCTTAGGAGCCTCCGTACTCATATGTTGAGAATACAGTTTCAACAATTCGATCAGTGGTTTTCTCATTTCGACTGAGTCACAATCGACAGCATTGACGTCGATCTCCAAGCTGCACGAGCCAACAAATCTATTTAATTTTGAAAATTTAATCATGATTCCGTCCAACTTGACTGAGACTTTTGCTAACAATTCTTTACCCAAAAGTAAATCTGTAGACAAATTTTCATCCGGTACCACATATAAGTCAATCTCAACATTTATGCCATCAAGATCGACCCACACAGAGATTAGCTTACAGCAATCAACGTATCCTTTTCCGATACCTCTCAGCCGCGTAGAGACGCATCGTCTCCTACCGGGCAATCTTTCTTCCAATGTCTCTCCCACAAGAGAGCAATCTGAACCAGAATCAAAGGTAAATGTCAACACCTTACCTTCTGCCAGCTTCAAAGTACCTTCAGTAGAGGTTGAGCTGCAAAGCTTCACGATTTTCTCGTCCTTCTTTGGACAATTCGGGAAGATATGACCCTCTTCCTTGCAGTTATAACAAGTCACCACCTTTCTGGAATACGACCCCTTGCTGTCCCGTGGCTGACTGCTGTGCGACTTCGAGGATGATTTACAATCAGCTTTACGATGTCCCTTCTTTCCGCAATTGTAGCACTCGATTTCCGAACGGTGCGACTTCCCATCTCGCGGCGTCGAAGGTTTAGTATGTGGACCAAGGGCTCCGAAGGATGCACGCGGTCGATGGTGATCGGTCGTTCGTCCATCGAGGTACGACATTGCTTCTTGCAAATTACGAGGCGATTCGCGTACGAAGATGTTCCGCACAAATCGGTTCTGGAAAGAGTATGACAACCCGGCCAGTTGGGTAGCGGTCTCGTCCACCGATTTCCGTTCCTTGAGCCACGCTTTGATCTTCCTTCCCCTCTTCATAAAATTTTCGAGCGTGAACTCGGCGTCGTCCGTCCAAATGGTATGAAGTTCTGAAGCGTCGTTTTTATTCTTCGCATACGCGCTCATGAATTCAGCACGAATTTCGGTCCAGGTTTTCCCGGAAGGATCCATACCGGTGAACCACTGAGCGGCTTCGTCCTTAAAGGCTTTAGCCAGATGCTGGACGACTTCCCAATCGTCCGGTTTATAACGTCGAATCCATTCATCGACCATTTTTGCTCAGCCAGTTGCGTCGGTATTTTTCGGATCAAATTTTACAAGATCCATAGGAGCTCGATCTCGTTGAGTAAGCAATGTAATCAATCGCTTGTTCTCCTTCTTCAGTTTTGAAGCACGTTTTCTCCATTTATTTGCCTTTTGCACGGACTCATCAGCATTGTACTCGGATTCCGATGACGTTGGACAACAATCTCTCTTCCGATTCTCAGATAACACACTGCTTGTCTCACTCACACTTTTTTCACCGTCTTTCGTCATAGTCGTATTCAAACTTTTCACCGACACAATTTTCACGTGAACTCTATCGCCCGAAACTCTGGATTAAACGTTCTTTATCCCACTTCTGATGTCAGATATCAAGAATATAGAGAGAGCCAGGAATTCCGTTCATGAATTAGAGAACAATGTCTATCTCACTGACTGCCGCAGTGACACGGCTTACACGATTTATTGGTGTCTCGATACAATAAAATATTCGGTACAAAGTATAATCACCGGATAGCAGTGCTAGTGAGGTGTGTTACACAGAGCCTTTTCGAAAATTAGTCCTTTCGACCCAATGACCCGAGAAGGAGTGACTTCGTGACCCGAAACGCATACGTCTCCCACTCCACTTCTTCTAGGCCTCTATGCAACACAACACACTCGTGGATCATACACCACGCACTACCACCGGGGTAGGTTCTTCTCCGAACGCCTTGACGCCTTTTCGTCACTCGATGCCCACCACTTGACTCTCCATAAACATCGTCAAGAAATCGAAAGCGCTGTTGAAAAAGCCATTCCCATGGCGATACGACATATATATATATATATATATATATATATATATATATATATATATTATACGGTATATATATATATATATATATATATATATATATATATATATATATATATACCGTACCACCTTTACTCCGTGGTTGAGCAGTATATATGTGTATATACATATATATATTCTTCTTCGCGCTCTACCGCTATAACTATATTTCATCGCCGCCCACGCGCGAGCTACGCGTATAGCTTTACTCTAGGGGCATGAGGCATATATATATTTATATTCTTCTTCTCTCTACCGCTATAGCTATATTTCATCTTCGCACGTTTGCGAGCTACACACACACACACACACACACACACACACACATATATATATGGCCGCTCGTACTCTATTCATATGCACAATGTAATTTACCCTAAAACTATAACATTTATAAGGAAGCACGGCGAAATACAGATGCGCGTAGGGCCCTTGAAAATGTCACGCTTTTAAAAATGAATATTATGCGCCAATACTTTATAATGGTCATAACGAGTCGATGGAGAAGGTATGATGAGTTCGTTCACGATTTTCACAGCTCAGCAAAACTGCTGCTGCTGCGAAATATCGTCTTACATATCGACCCCCGAGAAATCTCAAGATTTTCAAAATGCGTATCATTTGCACATACTGTGATGTACGTGTATACATGATTCACAATATCATTGGTACTCGCAAAATTGAAGCGACTATCAGTCGTGATTCAACCAGCTAACAGTACATTTCTTTGCCGCGATAATGGCCGGCCGTTACCTTCGCGCATCTATTTTAGATCTTTTACGGGTATCAAAAATTCAAAGCCGTCTGCTTCGACGAAGGTGCAATGATAATTGGTGCAGTGAGTTACGCTATTTACCGGAAACCTCTTTGTTGAAACGCTTGAAATATGTGCTATGGTGGTCACCGCTCCGGTCCATCGTTACGGCTTACAACAGAGGAATGTTAAAGGGCTACCGAGTTCTTACATGTGCATTCGAAGAGTTACAGCGTAGAAATCTTGTGAACGTGCCGTGTATTCGAAAGCTCGTTAGGGAGATAAACGGTAAGCTGTACCTAATATACAGGATGTCCCAAAAAGCATCGCGAATATTGCAGATGCTGTTATTTTTTCGGGTCGACTTTTATCTGCCTATTAATAAAACATCGTACTACCGATAACAATCAGCAGCTACATATTCAGGGCTAATTTTTGTCACTTAATACATTTTGTAAAAAATAATAATGACATTTCCAACAGTATTTGCAATATTATCGTTGGCTTTGGGTCACCCTGTAATGTAAGACGTCTTTTTGTGAGGAACGCATAGTGACAATATCTGTGCGACCACAGATTATCGACTCTTAGATGCGTCGAGCGAAATTTTTACGGGCGGCAATGAGAGTAAGTAGGGATAAATAGAAATGATACTAAATATTTTTGAACATTTGATAACAGAGCGGAAATATAATTAGATTTACAGAGCCATGCGAGCAGTGGAGAGGTAAATAATGACGACTGCATTGACGACGATGATGATGAAACTGTAAGTGCTAGAAGTAGCATTATAGAGGAGCACTGGTCGCGCGACCGACCCGTCGGTTATGCATCACCTACATCGAGCGTGTACAATCCGGTCGAGATATTTACGGGCAGTAATGAGGGTAAGCAGAAAAATAATCATAATAATTTTGAACTGATGATTAATAGAGCGGGGGGGGGGGGCACATACATAGCTTTGCACCCGGCGAACAACGAAGGGAGCGATGTCGGCGACAATGGTGACCCTCAGCAGGAGGACAATCCCATTGAGGAATATGACCACCGCGAAAATCAAGAGTGGGAGTATCCTATGGGTCTCGGATTGAACTACCCGTTTGAAGACGCGAATATACAGAATATCATTGAGCTCAACGATAATTGGATAAATCGTCTCTTAGATTCTACCACTGACTCAGGTAAAGGGCGCCTATTTTCTCGCAACACATCTATTTTCATATTTCCTCTTCTTAATTATTGGTCTATTTTATTCTTTGTATTTCTGGGGATTTAAAAAGAAAAGTGAGCAATACTATTTTATGGCAGGTTATACATCGGCGTCCGTAATACCTGATGAAGAGCTCTTGTAGACGCCCATGGGGGGATAAAATTAACAATAATAGCAGGTACATTGTAGTAAAATTAACGATAATATCAGTTGTAGGTTGCACGCCCTTATCCGCTAGTGTTAACATTTTTTAAAACAATCTTACCCATTTTACAGAAGTACAGGATGGCGGCGGAAGACCTAGACGCCAGCGCGAGACCCCTACCGATGAGCCCTTTGGCGATGTGCAGCCGCCCGGTACCCGCATCGAAATCATCGGGGATGCTCGCCGCTACTTCAAGCGTTTCAAGCTCCGCAGTCGGGAACTGACCGTGCGCATTTGTCAACCGCCGCCAGACTGCCACATTTTACAATGGCTTGAAGGAGCGTTTCGCGATCTCCTGACGCACATAACAACCTCCTGCGAAGCTAGCGATTATATAGGTATATCGTTTGCCTCAAGTAACCTACCGTATGGCTCTCCTTTCGGCCCGTCAGAGACTGCACTTTTAACGATATTTGGCAATTAATAGCTAGTGTTGCCCAAAGTGCAGCATTGTTAAATATCGACGATACATGTACGATAAAAGTTAGTATTATACAGGGTGTCGAAGGTTCCGGTAGAAAAAAACTAACACACGAGGGTGTTGCAAAAAAAGCTATTCTCACGATTAGGAATAATGATAATTTGTGTTTACCGCGATCGCTGCGCGCGCCTACGCCGAGAGGTGTGAAATACGCTCGGGTAACTCGGATTAACGGTTCACTGCAGAGAAACGCAGCTCTTGAATTAACGAACGTCTTTCATGTTACAGTACCCGCGAATGGCTGTGGTATCCGGGAGGTTGCTCTATTTCAAAATTATTTAGCGCAAGACGGTATTGCGGTAGTGGTTTACGAATTTTTAACTCTGGGGCGCGGGGTCCAGCCTTTGTTCGATGGCACGCAAAAAACCTTGAACACTTTTGGTAGCATCCAGCACACTCTGTACATATTGTATTACGAGCGCTCGCATCACTTTCAGCCGATATTAAATTTACGAGGTGCTGTCGGAAGCCGCGATTTTTGCTCCTCGTGTAATTTGCAATATCGTAGACTAAGTCATAGATGTTCAAAAAAGAAGTGCCCTCGCTGCATGACGGCCCCGCCTTGCAATCCCAACGTAAATGCTACACTCGAGTGTGAAATGTGCGCTCGCACATTTTACGGTCGGCAATGCTTTGAAAACCATCTGGTTGTTAAACAGACCCAAAGACGAAAATCAAATAGTGTTTGTGCCTCTCTCAAACGGTGCCGTGGATGCTTGAAAACACTACGGCCGTTGGATAGAAGGAGAAAACATGTTTGTGGCGTGATCTTTTGCAAAATATGTAGAACAGACCATTTCAATAACGACGCGTGCTTCATGAAGCCCATCCGCGGCGACAAAGAGGCGGCTAAAATTCTTGTCATATTTTATGATTTTGAGACGCAGCAATGCACAAATGTACACGGCGATGCTGGTACCTTTATACACGAGCCAAACCTGTGCGTAGCGCAGCGCGTTTGCACATATTGCTGCACGCGTGATTCTATCGATGAGCCTTGTGAACATTGCGGCCCCCATGAGTTTGTCTTTAGTCATCATCCTGTGGGTCGGCTGGTCGAGTTTGCTATGCAGCGGGTCAATAATTTTTCGCGTACGATCTGTATTGCTCACAATGCCGGGGGTTTTGACGCGCAATTCATTTTGCGTTATTTGATCGAGGAAAAAAAGACTCAACTACCGTGTATAATTATGAACGGTACAAAGATCATCTCGATGCGCCTTGAAAAACTGGTATGTCTCGACAGCCTAAATTATTTCCACATGCCTCTTAGCGCATTACCTAAAGCCTTCGGCCTCACAGGTTCTATCACTAAAGGTATTTTTCCCCATTTGTTCAACAGGCCGGAAAATCAAAATTATATCGGGCCACTGCCGCCTATAGAGTATTACTCCGCTGACACGATGCGCTCTGCAGAGCGCGAAAAATTTCTAGCCTGGCACAGGGAGTCAAAAGACGACAATTACGTGTTCGACTTTTCGAAAGAGCTTGTAAGCTATTGCACGGACGATGTTACAATATTACGACGTGCGTGCATGGCTTTTCGCTCTATGTTTATAGCCAACGGTCGCGTCTGTCCTTTTGACGAGAGCACAACAATAGCGTCAGCCTGTTTTCGCGTCTTTCGTAAAAATTTCCTAAAAGACAACACGATCGGTATTATACCTCTAGGTGGCTATAGATGGGCTCATAATCAGTCGAAAAAAGCAATCTCATGGCTCGTCTGGATGGAGCATTCTCTCGGGCACCCCATTATACACGCAGGCCGATCACGCGAGTTTAAATTACCTCAGAATTTACTAGTTGACGGCTACTACGAAACAAACGGCACAGCACATGTATTACAGTTTTACGGTTGCTATTGGCACGGCTGCGCCAAATGCTACATCTTTAATAGAGATCGTAAACAGCGCAATGGCCTGTCTATGGACGAGAGTCTAGAACGAACCATAGCCATATCACAGAGAATTCGCTCGAGCGGTTACCAGTTGGTGGAGATTTGGGAATGCGAGTGGGATCGTCATGTAGAAGCGAACTCTGAAATTCGTGAGCTCGTGCGGGATCATCCTCTAACGGCAAAAGATCCATTGAACCCTCGTGATGCGTTCTTCGGCGGGCGTACAGAAAACATGGTAACACTCTATGATACAAGGGAGGGGGAGCGTATACGCTACGTAGATGTCTGTTCTCTGTATCCGTATATCTGCAAATTTGGTAAATACCCCGTGGGCCATCCAAAAGTATTTATTGCTAAAGAGTGCTTAGAATTGACGGGGGGAACTAACGATTTAACGCGCGTTGAGGGGTTGGTCAAATGCACTGTGCTACCGCCGCGCAATCTTTATCATCCTGTATTACCCGTTCGTATGCATCAGCGGTTGCTGTTCTCTTTATGCCGTAGCTGCTGCGAGATAATGAATCAGGAAGAGTGCACACACATGATATCGCTGACCGTGTGTTCGAGGGCACATGGGTAGTTGACGAGTTGCGTAAAGCTGTTTCGTGCGGCTACACAATACTCTCTATAGCCGAAATTTGGCAATACAAAGTAACACAATTCGACCGTAATGCGCAATCAGGCGGGCTGTTCGCCGAATACATCAATTCATTTTTGAAAATCAAGCAAGAGGCGAGCGGGTGGCCTGAAAACTGCGCAGACGATGAAACACAGCAGAACGTTATATCGCGCATTTTGAACGATCTGAGGGTGTTCGCTTGAACAGGCAGGCGATAGCCAAAAACCCCGGGTTACGCTCGCTCGCAAAGCTTTGTCTAAATTCATTCTGGGGGAAATTAGGCCAACGCGAGAATCTTCCGCAAAAAGTCGTGGTATCGACGCGAAGAAAACTTATGGAATTATTGACCGACCCCGGGTGCGAAATTACCGGCATGCTTCCTGTGAATAATCAAACGTTGTATGTAAGCTATACTAATACGGATGAGGCTGTGATGCCCTCGAATATAGCGAATGCTATAATTGCTGCATACACCACGGCACAGGCGCGTCTAAAGCTTTACAGCTATCTGGAACGTCTCGATCGGCGTGCCTTGTACTGCGACACAGACTCTGTTATTTATGTAACGAGACAGCAACCTAATGAATACGAACCTCCTGTAGGCCAGCTCTTAGGTGATTTAACGGATGAGTTGAGTGATTATGGGCAGGGTAGCTATATCAAAAGCTTCATTTCCGGTGGGCCAAAATTTTACGCGTTTATAGTACGTGCTCCTGACGGGTCGGAGAGCGAAGTTTGTAAGGTTAAGGGTATCACGCTTAATTTTGCAAACAATGCGTTAATAAATTACTAATCTGTACGGTCCTTCATTGTTGGGGACAGAGAGGATCCTATTGTGCTGCGCTACGATGCTATTAGACGTACAGAGTTCCATCATGTTGTTACACGCTCCGAAACAAAATCGTGTAAACCGTCGAGTGTTAAGCGAAGGCGTGATGGCGAATACGGTTCGCTGCCTTACGGCTATCGTCATTAGAAATTGTAAAATATATTTTACCTACAAATATATTTGTAAAAAGAAACGCCACGTCCGTAGAGTATTTATTGCTACTTCAGAAGTACCTTTTCTCATTCATCACAATGGACGCGCGGCGGACGCATCCGTGGACTTCAATGATCTGCGGACCTACAGGTTGCGGTAAGACGTATTTTGTAAAAAAAATTTTAAAGTTCATCACGCGTATGAGCAGCGAGCCGTTTACGAGGATAATATTCTATTATTCCGAGTGGCAGACGGCATATGCGGACTACGGCACCTCTATTGAATTTCGCGAGGGATTACCCCAGTCTACCGATTACTCAAACGACCCTCGCGCCAAGCTTTTAATTATCGATGATTTGATGCGTGAAGCATCGAACAATAGCGTTGTCGATCTCTTCACCAAGGGTAGTCATCATAAGAATTTGAGTGTTATTTTTATAACGCAGAACTTATGCCATCAGGGTCATGGGCAGAGAGATATCTCTCTGAACGCAGGTTATATCGTTATTTTCAAAAATCCTCGCGATCGTGCCCAAATACAGCACCTGGCGAGACAGGTATGTCCTGAGAACCCACATTTTCTGCAAGAGGTTTATTACGACGCAACGTCTAAGCCTCATGGTTATTTGCTACTAGATTTGAAGCAATCGACACCCGACAATTGTCGATTACGCGCATGTATTTTTCCCGATGACCCTCATCATTTCGTTTACGTGCCGCGAAAAAAATTTTAAAGCGGCAACACGAGAGGCGAATTGCCAGTTCTACGTCTGTAATGGCACGCAACAGATCGTCTCTCTGCAGGAAGAGCATTGCGACATCGAACGCCCTTCAGTATCTCAGCAAAGAACAGCGCGAGGCCATTTTGCGAAAAGCAGACCCTCGCATGATACGCTGCGTTTGCGAGTGTGCTTTGAACGTTCTTCGTGGCAATATACCGCTCAAGTCTGGTCAGAGGAAAAAAACTGCGCCGTCACGCTCCCCTCCTTCGCCGCTTAGCCTCGAAAAACGGGTGCTGGAAGAGTAAGAAGAAGTTTGTCGTTCAAAGTGGTGGTTTGTTACCCCTTCTACTTGCCCCTATACTAGGTACTGTGTTGTCTAATCTGATTGCTGATCGTGGATGATGGAGCATGCCCGAAAAATGGTTTTGGTACCTGAGGAAAACATATTACAGTTCAGTAGTCATAGGCCGCATAATTTTATCAATGATAACGAGGGGTCAGCAAAGCAAGCAGAGAAAATAATCGAGGCGGCTCTCAGCAGACTAGATGCGGAGATGAATGAGATTTTTAAATCTAACGCGTACGCGGATGAGCGTGAAAAGTGGCTGGCATATTTTAGTGTACTGCAGCGGTACTTGCATTTCGCTGATGAGGAACGAGCACATCAGTACCATACTCTTATGAAAATGAAAGAGGGTAGTGCGCAATTCACCCCAACCAAAAGCGACATCCCTACGGCCCGAATGAATGATTCCATTATCATTGAGAGGGTACCGTTGAAATTTCGCAATAAAGCAAAACTTTTATTGCGACGTTTGCATGATGCACCTCCGTCAGATTTTTCTTGGGATTCGGCCGGTGTGGTTTCGGCCAGCGGGGAACCGATCAAGGATTCAAACATCATTGATCTCGTGAACGACGCAATGCGCGCGAGAAAAGTAGCCAAGCCGGCGGGTCGAAAAGTCTTTGCAAAATTTTTGCGGTCCATACAGACACCTCGAGAATTTGTGGGAAACGAAGAGCTTTGGCTGGAGTCTCGAGCAAATTCAACATTACAATCGCGCTGTGATAGTGCCACCGATGAAAATGACGGGGCTATCAGCGATATTGGTCATTCTGAGTTTTACAGCGGCAGCGAGAGCAGTAAATCCGACCGCAGCATACAGAACGGCTCCGGCGGCAGTTGCAAGAGGAGACGAGTGACCTGGGCTAGTCTTAAATTATCAGTATGCAAGTACTCGAAAAAGTATACTTTGATCCTTCCCATGAAGCGTCTTTCAGAGCTTTGCGGAGAGAGACTTTAGGGAGAGTATGCGTGTCAGAGCTTTGAAAGCTCTGACACGCATACTCTCCCTAAAGAGCACAAAGGGGCGATGTCCCGTTTGTCTGCAATCAGACAAGGGCAGAGAGTTTACGGGCGCCGTCTTTCAGGCGTTCCTGAAGAAAAATAATATCCAGTTTCGCGCGACACGCAACCCCGATATAAAAGCCGCCATTGTAGAGCGATTCAATCGAACACTGAAAGAAAGAATGTGGCGGTATTTCACGTACTCTCGCCAAAAACGCTATATTGATGTTTTGCAGAATATAGTTTCTGCATATAATCATACACTACACAGCGGCACTAAAATGACGCCCGTATCTGTGACGCTTCTTTCAGCGGCCAAAGCGCGAAATAATCTTTTGTAGCGATATAATCAACCCAAACGATGGCCACCTCCTAAATACAGGGTGGGTGACGTTGTTCGTATCAGTAGTGCAAAGGCGGCCTTTGCAAAAGGATACGAGAGTGGGTGGAGCAGTGAACTGTTTAAGATACACCGCCTATCATTGAGTAGCAGACCTGTCGTATACATCTTGCGTGACCTTAACAATGAGGAGATTGACAGTATTTTTTACGAAGCCGAATTATCGAGAGTCCAAGTGAGCGCAAAAGGCCGTAGGAAAAAGTGAGCGAGATGAAGGATGAGTTCTATGTTGTTTTACCTAGCAATAGTAGTATGAAGTATTATCCTGAAAACAGGACCACGCAGTATACGACGCATTTGCCGCAAAGCGTAAACCTGCAGGGCAAGTGGGCTGTTTCTTTAGCCGACATACACATACCCATGACTATTTTGCATGTACCGCCTGAAGGTGAAAAAAACTTTGTCAGCGTGGTAACGAACATTACGACACCCGGTGCGAAGGCCGACATCGATTTCAAAGATGAGCGTGCATGCGTGCCAGCTGGAGTATATCGCAGCGTAAATGCGTTACTCGAGTCAATAAACGAAATCCCGTGCGTGATGGGACACTTGAGGTTTCAATACACGCGTAACGGCTATGTCTCGGTAGAGCGTATCTGTACCGCGTGTAAAAATCTGGAGCATTCTTTCTACTTCTCTTCAATATTAAGTAAAATTTTAGGGTTCACCCATAGTACAGGGATTGTGGTGATGAGTGGTTCTAAGTATGTTGCACCGCAACCGGCCAGTCTCACCAACGGAATCCCTAACATGTTGTTTGTTTATACCGACATTTGCGAGCCATACATCACAGGAGATGTGCACGCACCCTTGTTACGTGTCGTTCCTTCTGATGCGGATAATAATTATAATTACGGCTCTGTGAAAATCAAAAGTTTTCACCACCTCGCTACGTACCTCTTTTACGCACAAGCTTCCAAACAATAGATATCGATATAAGGGATGAGTTTGGGCAACCGGTGCCATTCGAAGGAGGAACACTAACCGTGATGCTACAGTTTAAGCGTATAGATTAGCCGCAGCATCACAGAAAGAGAAAATGGATTACTACGATGTGTACTTTGATACACAGACGGGTGGAGCTAGAACAGGCTACGGCGGAATTAGTCAGGTATACATAGGCTCGCCGAATCAAAGGGGCCATGGCATCGGTAGCTTTCTCGGTGGTCTTTTTCGCCGAATTTTACCACTTCTAAAGCAGGGGGCACGCACTGTTGGCAAAGAAGCTATACGTTCGGGAATTAATGTAGCAAACGATATAATAGATACAGGCATGCATCCTAGAGAGGCCTTTAAATCACGTTTGCGCGAATCGGGTGTGAATTTGAAGAGAAAGGCTGAAGAAAAACTCAATAGCCTCATGCAGGGTTCGGGATATAAACGTTCGAAAATTCGCAAACTTGTGCATTCGGTCAACAGCTACGGTACGCGTAGGGTCGATAAAAAAAAGAAACCCGCGATATCAAAAAAACACGTCGGGCATGTTAAAAAGAAGAAGAGAACAACAGTGAAAAAAGCAAGTAGAAAGACGTCGAAAAGAACACAGAAGAAGAAACAAACGTCACGACCTAGGACCGTGGCCGATATCTTCTCGTGAAAAAATGGCTTTCTTACACGCTCATTCGTGTGAGTGCTTGAAGTCGGAACTGGAGCTATTTACACTACCGCCGACTCAAACTACCATCGAGGGGACACAATGGTTACACTACAAACCGATCTCATCTCTAACAGACGATTCACCTATCGAGTTCGTGGTACCTGGCCAGGGTGACGAGTACATTGACCTTGCACATACCATGCTAAGTATGCGTGTTCGAATACGCTCGAACTCTGTAAAACCCGACCCTACAGTTAAAGTGGGGCCTGTTAATAATTTACTCCACTCAATGTTTAATCAGGTCGATGTATTCTTGAATCAAAAACTTCTATCACCGCCCAATAATGCTTATGCATACAGAGCCTACATTGAAACATTATTGAATTATGGGCAGGGCGCGAAAACCTCTCATCTCACAAGCTGTCTATGGTACGGTGATTCAGCCGGTAAAATGGACGATATAGCAGACGCAAACATTGGTCTTTCTAACCGTCCAACGGTTTTAAATGCGCGCGGGGAGATTGATCTGCTCGGTCATTTGCACTGCGATATCTTTAACCAGGAGAGATTTCTGATAAACGGCGTTGAGATGCGTTTACGTCTTGTGCGTACCAGTGACGCCTTCTGTCTTATGACGTCTTCAAAAGATTACAGTATCCACATTACCGAGGCGTCACTCCTTGTGCGTCGTGCAAAAATTGCCCCGGGTATGCTTTTAGCTCATGCGAGAGCATTGGCCAAATCGACGGCAAAATACCCGTTGACGCGCGTAGAGGTTAAAACTATTTCGATGCATGCTGGTGTACACGGGGATACCCTGGACAATGTAATACTAGGATAACTGCCGAAGCGCATAATTATCGGTTTTGTCGATAATAAAGCGTTCAACGGTAATCGGGCCCTCAACCCCTTCAACTCTCAGAATTATCAAATTAATTATCTTGCTTTGTACGCTGACGGTGTACAGATACCGTCAAAGGCTCTTCAGCCCAACTTCACCGACACCGCCCTATATGTGGATGCGTATCATACGTTATTTTCCGGTACGGGTATTCACTTTCTCAATCAGGGGAATTCAATCACACGCACCGCGTACCCCTACGGTTATTGTCTTTTTGCATTTGATCTTACGCCCGATCTTTCGGCAAACAGCGCCAGTCATTGGAATCTGGTGAAACACGGTAGCGTCAGGATAGAAGTACGATTCGACGAAGCGCTAACATCAACGGTTAATTGTGTCGTGTATGCGGAATATGATAACGTACTGGAGATTGATGCATCCAGGCAGGTCATTGTAGATTTCAGCGGTTGAGCGCTGCGATGGTCTTCATTTCTCGTTAAGCATTCAAAGCGTAAGCCCGGATCATAAATATCGCGATTGACATACAAGGTCTAAGGGATAAACATAATAATTTTATACCCAAAGAAGTGGCTATCGTTTCATTTGATTCATCGTACTCTCATCATTGGATCGTTGCACCACCTCACGCGTACCGTCAATTACCACCGGATGTGAAAAGAACGAACGAGTGGGTGACGAGCAATCATCACGGGATAGCATGGTTCGAGGGCTATACACCGCTATGGGCGATCGCCAGAATTTTGAGGACAATGGTCGCCGGTTCTAGGCGGGTATTTGTAAGAGGTGCCGATAAATCATCCTACCTGGCCCAACTCACCGACTGCTACATTATACATTTGGAGGAAGACGACGACGATACGTCATTTGAAATTCTCCCAGGAACCGGTACACGTTGCTCGTACCACTCTGTGATACGCAAAAAAAGGCATACGTGTGCTCTGGATAATGTGACGAGAATCAAAGCATGGTTCTGTCATAGCGAGCGTTACGACTCTTTATGGGAATATAGGACTACCGCCGCACTGTCTCCAGGCCTGACCGACACCCGTCTGTTATGAACAGTCTTCAGATTCTGGCCTCTCTTCGCGATATACAGAACCACTCTGTGGGTGTGTACCGTGCCGACCGCATACCAAAGATCTGGACGAAACCAACAGCGTTTGTTGTGAACACCGATGGATATAAACAACCGGGAACCCACTGGATCGCTATGTACGTCGATCGAGCTGGACACGGATGGTACTTCGACAGCTACGGATTGCCCCCCATTGTCCCGCAACACCTCATTCGACTCCGTAGAAACTGTAAACTCTTCCGGTACAGCGCTCATCAACTTCAAGCTCCGGATTCGCAATGTTGCGGACAGTATTGCATTATGTTTCTTCATTATATGTGTACTGGCTTCGGTATGCATAAGTTTAGAAGTGTATTTTCAAATGATTTATCACGCAACGACAAAATAGTCATTCGCTATTACAATACTTTCGCCAATAAGAACGATAAATATAAAGATGCAGCCGGTGCCGTCGGCCGTGGCAGCCGTCGCAATAATTGCGACTCTTTTAATCATAAAAGTTTACATTGTGTACAAGGCTGCTGTTCCCGTACGCGCTAATTGTAACCCCCTCATGTTACTTTAATAAATAATTGTCTTCAAATATTCTGTGTATTTATTCTTATAGCTTAATCGTTTCAGCGTACAGCGTTAGCAGCGATGGAGAGTCTTGCGGTCATTCACACGCCGCGAAGTCAGCAGATTTTGCGAAATCGCCGAGAAACAGTTCTCTTGGCGAGGCCTTACTCACACCTCCTCTCGTGATGGTGGGGGTAGCGGTTGTAGTGGGGACAGTACTAGAAATAGGCTATCCGTTTCGGTAGTCAGGCTGCAATTGTTACGGAGCCCCCAGTAGAGCTTAATGCAGAAAAAAAGACGCGAGTTGAAAGCACGTATAGAAGTTTTCTTGCAAAATATTGCAGTTCTTCAAAGGCTCATAGAAACGAGAAGTGCGTTAAATATTTTAACACGAAAAATCACGAAACTTCAAATCAGCGATGGACTTTACGCGCATCAACAAGGTCGGATCGATGGCCGACTTCCTGCCGACGAAGAAGCTGGCAGAACTCTCCCTAAAAACGGACTACAAAATTTCCGATATACGAGTGGTGAAAACGCGCTTCGGGTCACGTCTTATCGTGGAACTGGACAAGACTTTCGTTTGCTTTCTACCGGCGAGATTCATGAAAGCTCTTGACGAAGACGAGGCGTTGTTTAAGCAGATGGTAGCAGCGGTCCATGCAGATAATCTCGTTATGGAATACCTTGGCTCGGAATACAATAATGTGGAGTTCAAGCCAGCTGTCAAATAACTCTGCGCATCAGCTCTCGTATACTACATCAGATTTGTCAGAGTGCGTCAGTCTGCAGGGAGAAGCCATGACGGGCAAACGTTCATCTTCCACGCTCTCGGTACAAAACAAACGGGCCTATAATCTACGACCATTGGTGCTGCAGACGTTTTACAGTCTGAATAGTCAAATGACGAAAAATGTGTGGCTAGGCATAGATGTCGACGACACCGGCCAGCTGCATCCCGTTATTCGTTTCATGTGTGATACCAACGGCTGGACAACCCTAAATACAACATCATGGCTGGCGTTTCAAAAACAGCTCAACACCACCATCGCTGCATACTTCGACGAAGAAAACATTGCATGCGCCTCCGCCTACCCTACTGTTCATACGGTGGTCGTTTGTGATGACTACATTCTGGAATACGGCGAATATTACGCCCAGCCCGCCGTAACGATTCAAAATTTCAACGACTACGGCGTACACGCTGTACACCGTGCAGCACCATACCTCACCTTCGGTAAAGATGACTTCATCGCATTGAAATTATTGGAGGATCGTATCAACGCGTACGCAGCATGGCTTAACAATGCTTCGACCGACGTGGGTAAATGTAAGGATGCGCTTGTCACCGCCATTGCAGCGGAAACTTACAACACCACGGCGAGACGTTTACGGCGTCGGATTAGAAAGAAACACGCTAAAATTCGGGAGGCCGTTCACCGCACGTTATCCAGTGCCTCCTGCAACCTTTCCACACACACCAGGACAATCGTCACCGATCATCTCATAAATCATCAATTGAAACGCATAATCAATATAATGGATATTTGTAAATAAATCTGTATGTATATGTAACAAAAAGAAAAAATAAATAAAAAAAGGGGGCCACTATGGCGACACCACCGTTCCTCCCCACTCTTACCGCCACCATCTCGGCTGCCCCACCACGGGCCGAGGAGTGGGGATAGGAGTGGGGGTCGCCATAGTGGCCCCCTTACTACTCATAGACAATACGAGATTGTGCAATCTTGCTGATCCCGTACATGAAAATGATGCTGTTACTGTACGATTCATGCAAAATATTGTTAAACAAGAACTACGTCTCGTAAATACAGTTACATCGTCTATGCGAAACCAATTGAATGATCATGAAATAATGATCCGAGCTCTGGAGTCTGATTATCGTAAGCATTTGAACAACGAACGTGCGAATTATGAGACACTAGGAGAATTGGTGCTTCGCAATTCCGAGCTCATTGCGCATTTGGAAGGGAGACTGAGAGCATTGGAAAAAACTGGCAGTGAAAATAGAAACTCGTTGATGATACGAGACCTTCAGACGAGAATCAACGACCAGCTGAAATGAATCGACACGGATCGCGAAGCCGGACGCGAATTGGCATTGCGCAATTCCCAAGTATTGTCCCTCTTGGATGAACGTTTGCGAGCACTAGAAAAAACATGAACGAGAAGAAGACGGTGGTGGAGGAGCTTCATAAACCCGCTAGACTTAGATGCAGAAATTTATGCAGAACTTGGATGTAGAATTTATGCAGAAATCTACCCCGAATTGTATTGCAGCGCTGATCCCATGCGTAGCATTTGGTCGAGGTTTCGTATTTCGGCCAGGATGGTTTTCTTGCACATACTGACGATTTCGAAGAAGACGATGTCGACATAATGCTCCGCGAAGACAGAGTTGTCGCAGCTTGCACGTGTGGTGTCTTTGAATTTATGAATGTTCTCGACAATGTATCGTTCAGCATCGGCATCGGTGAAACCGGTTGATTGTTGGCCAGGTATTTGCGTGTGTAACGATATGGCTATATCCGAGAGACATTTTGTCACATCGCCGGAGAATCGCTGCAGTCGTCGAAACCGTTCATCCACACACGTCATCATATTAAGAAGACCATCAAACGACGGTTTTTGCATGACTATAGCGTTGAAAGAACTTTCCCGTTTCTTAGGCGTTACGAGTCCCCGCTGCACCGCTGTACCTAGGGCTGGCTCAGCAGACGTTGGTTGATTTGCCAGGGCTATGGTTATAGATTTCATCCCATACGATGTGGAGAAAGAAATCGTATAACTTCCGAGTTGTAGGGTCTGAGTAGGACCAGCTTGTTTCGTTGCGAAGTATTGACGAATCGTGGCTAAGTGGGTTTGAAATTCCACCCACTCACTGTGGTTGAAGATAACCGTACGATGTGAATAATTACCAGACGGCTTTACAACAGGTTCAAAATGGTTGTTGTACTGCCGCTGCAAACTAACCGTGATCTTTTTGCTACCCGAATTATTAAGCGGGTACGTCGTTGACAATAGCACGGGTAGATTCTGTTTGGCTGGTTCCGTTGCCTTCGCTTCGAGGTATCGCACCGGTAGCAAATTTGTATTTAATGCCGCTTGAGTCATTTTTCAACGGTATTTCCGATCACGCGTAATAAAAAGAGTTTTCTTTGCAGCCTGCTGGACAGTTCGCCAGTGTCACACTTCTAATATAGTATTACGAACGGAAATGGTTGCTTGAAGCGAAGATACAGCGGTTTATAAGGTGATCGAAGATTTAAGTGGGGGGTGATTATGATAAGAGAACGGTAGTGGGGAAAGGGTTTTTATACAGGAGGAGGTCTCTGGGTGGGAAAATAGGGCAATGGAAAGGGTTACAATTCATTTTCTAGCCTCGCGAAGCTATGACTCATTATTTATACAGATGCACGAACCCTCGGTTGGTGCACTTTGCTATGAAGAATTCACGGGTCAACGTTCTAGATGTACACAGAATGTGCGCGACGGTTTATTGTCAATATTACCCGAAAATACGTATCACCGGTCGCCAATTTCTACGATGGCTTTAAAACTGCTGTATTGTATAAAGAACAAAAGATCAAGAACTGAGTCACTGCGGGTGTATGTATATTTCCGAGCGATGCGCTCTATATACACCAAGGGATTCCAATAGTCCTTCTGGTTTAGGAAGTATTTACCACATAGCCTGCTGTTTGATGAGGGTAAGGTGTGGTGGTAAGCGCCTCGGCGCTCGCGCTAATTTACAATTCTTAGAGTTGAAACTTCGCGCCACAGGTAATGCGTTGTACACGTGCTAGACCCTTGATTCTTCCGGGTAGAAATTTCGACCGTGTTACACAACGTGTACGAGGTCGGGGGTGTGGATCTTTTCATCCTTGCATTTTTAGGGGACGGTTTAGCGGTGACGGTCCAGTAGGACTGTGGGTGTTTGCTAAAGCATAATTTAGCTGTAATTTACGATTATTAGAAAGTCTCCACGGAGAATATATATTAGGTACTTATAATGCGCCAAAATACCACTCGTCTATCTCCTATTTTCTTTCCGCTTTAGCCAGTGACATGTTAAAAAGTTTTCTTGACGCATTTACATTTGTATACTACGACGGGTTTTTAACAACACCCCCCTGCGCTTCTCGAATATATAGCTCGTATCTCGAAAATACCATGACCCTAGAGCTGTTAGCAACGCCCCCGTTTTTTATAAACAAGTAACACCTACACCAAAAAGTGGAGGGGAGTTGAATATAAAAAGACGGCATCGAGTCGCTTCGAATATTTTCACAATAGGTGTTACCAGTATTGCTGGACCACGTTCCAATTTATCTTAGACGTAGATGCATCGTGGATGGTGATAGTGTTTGCGGACGCCTCTGTGAAAGATACGTGTTTGACAAGCGTGCAGTTTCATAACCTAGTATTTGAGTTTTCGTAAAAAGATAGCGAATTTCGAAATGGCTGATTTGTCTATTGTTGAAATCCGGAGAAACGATCGTGTCGCACTGTTGACGTGCATACGAGATATAGTGGAAAAAGTGCGTCATACTAATCGTTTTGTTTCTATGGTTTATGACGACGCTCGTATGTCGTACATCGCGACTTTTAATCACGAAAACCTTGTGGATGAGCTTGCCTCAATTTTGTACAATCTGCGGAGACGTGCTATCGGCAGACTATTCAAGGATGGTTTTCTAAATAACTCGCGACATGTCGAATCGTTAGCGCGGGATATCGTTTTAAGACGCGGGTCAACCAGACAGCGGTGTACACCCGAAATCGCAGCACTTTTAGATTCTGCAGCATCCAATGATCGTAAGTATTAACATACATCGTCGCACCATCCAAACTCGGCGATAAGACAGTGTTTGTAATAAAGCCGCATTTCTGCAGCATATTTACAATTCCGCTGTAGCAGCGATGAGGAGATATCTGAGGGGGAGGACGAGAGTCGAACTCCTATGGCTTTAGAAGGAGAAGTACGGGCGGAAGAAGTCGAAGAAGAAAGTATAGCCGATCCGGACATTATAAACGGCATATATTGGTGGGAACACGAAGGGGCGAGTGCAATTCCTCTGGACTTTCAACCCTACACGCAGAATGAGGTGGCCAATGGTTAGTATATTTAAAACGATCTCTCTCCAAATCTCACACTCGCACTCGTCGCTCGGCTGATATAAATTTTGATATAAATCATGATATAAATTTTGGTGACGGTTTCTGGAGGAGTTTAAATTATACCGCACGTATTCGAGAGCAAAAACGGATTACCCAAAACGATAGGTGCCCCAGGTCATTGAATAATCATAACCGAATCGCTTAGATGGAACCTCGTCGGATCATCCAATGGGGGTAACACTCCTCCAGGCAACGGTAGCATTGCAGGGTCCAGCTTTGGATGGGACCGCAGAGAAGGCCTCAACCACCGCCGAATCGACCAACCGTATGTTCTGCGATAACCCAAATAGTTCCAATTTGTTAGGTGTACAAAAAAACTGTGAAGACCAGTGTTGTCAGGTAGGCTGTGGTAGCAAGAGGGGAAAAATAATTGAGATAGCGGGGCCTAGTACTAGCGGGTGCTCGGAAATCGAGTCTGGCGCTGAACAAAATGACATTCGTGGTTATGAAATGGCGGCGGTTCAAGATGATAACGAAATTGGTCCACCGGAGAAACGGTTTATCGTAGAATCTCAACATGATCGCTTTTATGAACGCTTCCGTACTAGCTGTAGACAGACACGTGTAAGACTGCGACACCCACCGTTAAACGTCAACCCCGTAGTTTGGTGCAACGACGCGCTACGTGATATGCATGCATATTTCGTTGCCAACCGCGATCCAGCGGACCTGATTGGCGTTTCGTTCACATCTCAATCAATGGAGATAGGTGCTGCGGGGCTATCTGTACGACCTGTAGCACGATTCAACTTCACCGATCTCTGGGGTCTAATAGAGAGCGTAAATCAGAGTAAGCGTATATTACGCAATGCTGAATCGCTATACTTTAACATTGCATATATAAAAGTTCCTCTGGGTCGTGGTGATGATCGAAGTCTTAGTGCTCTGGTGCTGCGGAAGAAGTCGATGATCGAAATTTCAAACGTCGATTCTCTATATCTCCCTAGAAGTTTAGTTGTCGCAGAAGCCCATAACGTTTACGAACGGTGTAAAAATAGGGAGTCTAAAAGAATATCGGATAATATACGGCATAAAAAATCTAGGCTGCAACGCGTGAGGGCTCGCGAGTTGGTCGTAGCTGCCGGGGTTACCGTACCCGATGCAGGGTGCGGTATACCCGAGCTCCAGTTATTTCAGGAGTACTACAAAACGAGAGGTATAGCAATTGTTGTTTTCGATTATGCCGAATACGGAAGTGGCGCACCGCCGATTTTCGATGGCCGTAGTTGTTTTGACATCGACCCTACTGCAGTTTTACATATTGCCTATATCGAGACACGAAATCATTACAGTAATTGTGAACCTCTTAGGGGCTTCGTCTTCTCGTTTTTATTGCGCAGCGTGTAACAAGGGTTACAGAATGAAAACCGGTCATAAATGTAAAAGCGTTTGTCCTCGGTGCTTTTCTACACCCGCATGCCCTATTAATTATACCGACGAAGGTACAGCGGTTGAAATAACTATCGGGTGTGACGAATGCGGGAGACAATTTCGAGATCCTGTAAACCATACCGCATTTAAATATCGTAGACGTGGCAACACAGCTCAAAAGACAACCTGTGAAGCGGTACGTAGCTGTAAAATCTGCTCGTAAGTTGTAGATTCAACTAGTGGGGTACATCGATGCGGAAAGAGCTATTGCCGGACGTGTAAAGTTCTGCATGGTTTCAACGAGCAATGTTTTATGCAACCGTTACCACCTCGCGAACCCATAGAGGTTGGTGGACGTCCTGGTGTGCTTTTCATATTTTACGATTTTGAAACCCGCCAGGATGCTGACTTTCGAAGTGGTGGAGCCGACGGTCAAGAGCATATCGTTACCCTTTGTGTGGCACAACAGGTATGCGAGTTCTGTTTGAAGGAACACGACAGCGTCGATGGGCAGACTGTCGATGACTGTCGAGACACGGCACTGTCGATGGTGCGGGGTACACATGTATGTTTTCCGGAAAGACCCCGTGGCCTCTTTAGTTGATTTAGCAATCCGTGATAAAACAAAATTCAAACAGATTATCTGTATAGCCCACAATGCAAAGGGGTTCGATGCGCAGTTCATTTTACGCTATCTTATAGAACATGGGGTCGGAAGGGTAAAGAAGCCCAACGTTTTGCTCACAGGAACCTCGATTATGTGTATGCGCGTGGGGAAGGCTATCTTTATCGATAGTTTAAATTATTTTCAAATGCGTCTAAGTGCGTTACCGAAAACATTCGGGTTCGAGGACAAAGTAACCAAAGGGTATTTTCCACACATGTTCAACCGTGTCGATACGCAGGAATATATAGGCCCTTCACCTCCCATCGAGGATTACGCCCCGGATTCAATGTCAACCAAAGAGCGTAAAGACTTCCTCGAATGGTACGATGAGGAGATCAAAAGCGGGAGAGAGTTTGATTTTAAAAAAGAAATCGTTTCATATTGTCTCAAAGATGTAGATATTCTCAGACGTGCATGTCGACGGTTTCGGGGGATTTTTCTCGAAGCAGGCGGTGTATGCCCCTTCACCGAAGCGATAACAATAGCCTCGGCCTGCTCTAAAGTTTTCCGGCGTAATTTCTTAAAACCCAACATGGTGGGCCTTATACCGTCACAGGGGTACATACTCAGCGGTCAGTATTCACGGGTGGCTCTCGAATGGCTTTTCTGGCTTGAACACTCTGAGTTCCACCAGGTAAGGTGAGGCCCACGCGGGGAGGGGACATGAGTACCGGTTACCTGAGGGGCACACAGTCGATGGTTATTTAGAGAACGAGGACGGCAAATAAGTATTCCAATTTCATGGTTGTTACTGGCACGGGTGTCCAAAATGCTTTAAAACCAATCGCACGAGAGAGGCTAGTTACGGTGGGTTCAGTCTGGAGGCCCCATACGAGAGGACGCTAGCTGTATCCAAAAAAATTCGCTCGTACGGTGTCTATATCATTCGCGAAATCTGGGAATGCAATTTCACGATGATGAAAAAGAATATCCCCGCTTTGCGTGAATTTGTAAAGACGTATCCGCGACTCTCGCTCCAGGTTTTAAACCCCCGCGACGGATTTTACGGTGGACGTACGGGAAACACTGTCACTGCGTATGACGCTGCCCCGAACGAGAAGATCTCATACATAGACATCTGCTCGTTGTACCCGTATATATGTAAAACAGTATGCTTTCCCGTAGGACCTCGGGGTGTCCTATATATACAGGTAGCGAGTGTGACAAGTTGTTCGAAAATTCGCCACCCGGTGATCTACTCGGTGCAGGTATCTATGGCATGATAAAATGCACCATCCTGCCCCCGCAAAATCTTTTCCACCCCGTTTTGCCGGTGCGTTTGCGTGGAAAACTTCTTTTCGCACTTTGTCGAAGGTGCGAAGAAGAAATGGCCCAACAACGATGTAAGCACGAAAAGGTCGAGGATCGAGCGTTCACGGGTACCTGGGTGATTGAGGAGGTTAGAAAGGCCCTGGATATGGGTTATATTATGATGAAAATCCATGTAATTTGGTCGTATAAAATAACCAAATAGGACAAGACCACTAGGGATGGGGGTCTCTTTGCAGGTTACGTGAACAAATTTTTGAAAATTAAGCAGGAGGCAAGCGGTTGGCCGGTGTATTGTGTAGATGAAGCCGCGCGCAATAAATATATAACAGAGTACGAACGAGTCGAGGGGATAAAACTAGAACCCTCGAAGATAGTAAAGAACCCAGGTCTTCCCGGTACAGCAAAACTAGCGCTAAACACGCTTTGGGGAAAAATGGGGCAGCGCGATAATTTACCGCAAACGGAAATAATCAAAACGCGGGAAGCATTACTCAAACTTGTCACAGACGCCGAAAAGGAAGTTACCGGTGTATTACCCGTGAACGATTGTATGATGTATGTTACATGGTCATATGTGGATGACGCTGTCCCCCAGACTAAGCAATCTAATGTTGTTATAGCAGCGTACACAACGGCTCAAGCGCGTTTAGAATTGTATAAATATCTGGAAAAACTTGACCGTCGTGTTCTCTATTACGACACAGATTCAGTCATTTTTACAACGCGTACAGGCGAGTGGCTACCACCCCTCGGCGATTTTCTCGGTAACATGACAAATGAGCTCGAATGTTACGGGGAAACAGCATACATTAAATCGTTTGTATCGGGTGGACCAAAATTTTATGGGTATTCCGTTGTCACCGAAGAAAAGCCCGACGAAATCGTGACCCAGTGTTGTAAAGTAAAGGGCTTAACGCTAAATTACGAAAATGCTCAGTATGTAAATTTTGATTCTATCAAGCGGCTGATAGGAACCTCGCTACCACATTTGAACGACGCAGCGATAAATTTAAATATTAAAGCGATACGACGCACTGCGTTACACGATGTGGTCACGATTACAGAGCGTAAAACATGCAGCGTTGTGTGCCACAAGCGTCGATATGTGAGCTGCAGGTTATTGTACCCCTTCGGGTTTAAGGAGTGAATGAAAATCATCGTATATAATATAGTTTTTAAAAAATGTAACAGCATTGTGTACTTAATAAAAAACCAGTCTTATGAAAAAAAGCCTATGTAACGCATTTTTCATTCAGCCAATAAGCTTCTGGTTCGTACTGCTAACGACGATGGTGTGGTAGCGGTTACACAGTCTGTAATCACGGTATGCTCGCGCTGGAGGAGTATAAAAGCTGATGGTCCAGTGTTTCCCCCATCATCCTTACCCCGTAACCAGAGGGGAGAAGTACTTTTTACACGCGGGTATATTTTCTGTTTCGCGCGAATGGACGTCCGGTGGAAGCACCCGTGGACGTCGTTAATATGCGGTCCCACGGGATGCGGCAAAACTGTGTTTATCAGACGTTTTCTACGGCATCTTGGGGTAATGAGTAACGTAACGTTCGATCGGATCCTCTTCTATTACGGCGATACTCTCGATGCAGATACGCGTGCCGCTTACGATGGCTTTCGGAAGGGCGCTGTGCTAGCGAAAATCGAATTTCACGAGGGTCTACCAGACCCGGAGGCTTACTCGCACGATAATGAGCGTAAAAAATTAATAATAATCGACGACCTCATGCGTGAATCATCCAACGGCATAATAGTAGACCTCTTCACGAAAGGTAGCCATCATAAAAACATCAGCGTGATGTTTTTGACGCAGAACATCTTCCATCAGGGTTCGGGTCAGCGAGATATTTCTTTAAACGCTAATTATAACGTAATTTTTAAAAACCCTCGGGATCGCTCACAAATCCAGCATCTCGCTAGACACGTTTTTCCCGAAAATCCAAAATTTCTTGTTGAAGCTTATCACGATGCGTCAGCACGACCCCACGGATATTTACTTTTAGATCTAAAGCAATCAACGCCGGATGATTACCGGTAAAACAAACGGTAAACTCAGCTCCACGGGCGTTGATGATGAAACAACGGGCATAATGTCGGTCGACGATATCGTTAACAGTATACCGGGGAAGTATAAGCGAAGAGCACAATCTTTACTCGAATATATACAAAAACCCACAGGAGAACCGTCGAATATAACTTGGGACGACCGCGGACGAGTGGATATATACGATACAGTCATAAACGGTGGTAACATTATCGATCTTGTTAACGACGCTGTACGTTTGAGAAAAAAGTTCCGAGCGAAAGGACGTAGCGAGTTTATTAGCGCTCTTCGGGTAGCAGGGATACCTCGTGAGTTTATCGGGAATGACGAACTGTGGAAATCCCACGATAGAGACAGCAATAATACCACTTCGGAAAAACGTATAACCCAAGTGAGCGCGGGCCAGGGTATAATAAATCACACCGATGACGCTGTTAAAAGGTGTGAAACGCAAAGCAGTAAATAGTGGAGATACATTCGAGAGCACACACCGACACTCGAAGCGACGAAAGATGCGGCCGGCGTGCTGGTTAAAGCTTTGACCGTTTTGAGTCGGGTTGAGACAGAGCGAGAGAGAGAGAGAGAGAGAGAGAGAGAGAGAGAGAGAGAGAGAGAGAGAGAGAGAGAGAGAGAGAGAGAGAGAGAATGCCTCGGAAGCTAACACTCGAAGACGTTTACTACGATCCAGGTAACCCTGCGGGTTATTCATGTGCATATCGCCTTATAAACGGTAAAAATAAACACGTGTACGATTGGCTGACGCAACAGGATGCATACACTATGCATAGACCCGTTCAACGACGTTTTCATAGGCTTCATTATAATGTCGACAATGTAGACGACGTGTGGGAAGCAGACCTCGTTGATTTACGCTCGATTCAGACACCTAATTATGGTGTAGCGTATTTACTCGTTGTTATTGATGTCTTGAGCAAATATGTATGGGTTCAACCACTTAACGACAAGACCATGCACCGGGTCACTATGGGTTTCAAACGAATCCTTAACCGTGCCGATGGTCGATCCCCCATATATCTACAAACAGACCGGGGGAAAGAATTCCTCGGAAACGTTTTCCAGAATTTTCTCGCTGAAAAAGACATGCGCTTTAGAGTTGCGAGAAATCCGGACATCAAGGCATCGATAGTTGAACGATTCGACCGCACCTTAAAACAGCGGATGTGGCGTTTCTTTACCCACCGCAACACGCACCGTTATATCGATGTACTCCAACAATTCGTCTACGCGCATAACCATGCAAGACACTCAAAGATAAAGATGGAACCCGCTGCTGTAACACTGTACAATGCGCAGATAGCCTATGAAAACACAGAGAAAAACAACACGGTCCGCGATGGTAAGAAGCGTCGCAGCCACCATAAATACAAATGCGGTGATTATGTACGCATCAGTAGGACTAAGGGCACATTCGAAAAGGGTTACGAGAAAAATTAGAGCACAGAAATATTTAAAGTCTCGCGGGTTCTCAAGCGTCAGGCTATCACGATCTATGAATTGCACGATCTTCACGGGGAAGCGATAGATGGATTTTTCTACCCCCAGGAGTTAACAGAAGTTAACGCTGAACGTCTAGAGGAAGACAAGGAGTTCAAAATCGAGCGTGTCATAAAAACCCAAGGTCGCGGTGCACGGAAAGAAGTCTACGATAGCTGGTTAGGCTACCCAGCGAAATTTAACTCCTGGATACCCGCATCCAGCGTACGAAACATCGGTCTATAAAACGCTGTTTCTAACACGGTTCCCGCGGTATGGAGGCTGAAAACTTTTTCATCGTACTACCGAGTAATAGTAGTATGAAGTATTTCCCCGATAACACGACGACGAATTTTATAACGCAACTGCCACGTGAAATTTCTTTACATGGCACATGGGTTGTGGGTCTTATCGAAATTCACATTCCTTACACCATCACGCACTTACAACGGGGAGATTGTAATATACTCTGGAAGCCATACGGGGATAAAGTCGATGATGTGAACGCGCGAAAGGTCACTGTTAACATACCACACGGTGTATACCAAACACACGGTCAACTCATGTGGGAGCTGAATAACATACCCCGGTTCAAAAAACAAGGCGTAAGATTCATCGAATCTCGATCAGCGATTGGACACGTTTCCGTTGAGATGCCGACAATTGAAGAGTGTAAAGGAAAAACGCAAGCCGGAACCGTTATTTTACCGGATAAGATTGCCCGTGTATTAGGCCTCGACGCACAAGCCGGAATTGATGAGCCTCTGACGTTTTCCATGGCGCATCATATACCAGCAGGCCAGACGACCAGCTGGGCGAGACCAGCCTGCCTCAGCAGAGCCCTGCCGGATCAACTCTTCGTATACACGGATATCTGCGTACCATACACCGTGGGAGATGTGCAGGCATCACTGTTGCGAATCGTTAATTTAGATACAGGCGGTTATACATACGGCTCAACCTGTGTGAAATACGTTTCGCCCGCGAACTATTTACCGATTATGAATAATCATTTTCGAGTGATCACCATCGATATAAGAGACCATCTCGGTAAACCGGTAGCATTCGAGTACGGAACACTGACCGTCACGTTACATTTTAAGCGCATTGGGTAACTTTAAAGACAACGATGTCCCATTATTATGCATATTACGAGTGTCAGGCTGGGGGCGGTGCAGCCCGCGGTCTGCACGGCGTTTATGTAGGAGCACCGTATCAACGGGGACACGGAATCGGAAGTTTTCTGTGGCGTCTCTTCCGGAGAGCTCTACCACTTCTAAAAATGGGAGCACGCGCCATAGGAAAAGAAGCACTACGTGCAGGGATAAACGTTATCGAAGATGTAAGCAGATACAAAAGACCGTTCGGGGCATCTGTACGCGAGCGACTCGCAGAGTCGGGTGGAAACTTGAAACGCAAAGCTGGTGAGAAGATCGATCTACTCATGAGTGGTTCGGGATATAAAACCGTGCGTGGAAAAAGGAGTATACATTTGCTAATGGGCCCTGCAAGTGGACGTGTCGCGGTACAAAAAAGAAGTACTGTTAAGGGTCGCGTAACGAAGAAGAGACGCGGTGGTAAACTGTGCAAAAGACAACGGTCGAGAAAGAAATCCTGTAAACGTACGAAGTGTAAAAAAACGGGGAGAAAAACAGCTACGAGGAAAAGTAAAAAGCGCATCAGCCCACCAGATATTTTTGACTGAATTTGAAAATGTCGTTTCTACACTCCCATTCTCACGAGTGCATGAAGAGCGAACTTGATCTGTTCAGTATACCACCGACGCAGACGTCTATAGAAGCCTCGCAATGGGTACATTATAAACCCGTGTCCACGCTCTCAGACGATGGACCGCTCGAGTTTGTTGTACCAGGTCACGGGGAGGAGTATCTTGATCTCGCGCATACGATGCTCGCCCTCAACGTTAAAATTTTGGCTTCCGATGGTGGGCCAGGGGGGCGAGCTGCACCTGTTAATAATTTCCTCCATGCCATATTCAATCAAGTGGATGTGTACTTTAACCAAAAGCTCGTTGTACCGCCGAATAACGCGTATCCTTACAGAGCTTACATAGAAACTCTATTAAATTACGGCCCTGCAGCGAAAGATTCGCACCTCACATCAGGATTGTGGTACGCCGACACACCCGGTGCTTTGGACGCACTCCCCGGAGTGAAAAACCCGATAGAGAACCAGGGTTTGGACCTACGTCGAAAACTGACATTCGATGGAAAGAACGTGGATCTACTGGGTCACCTTCATTGCGACGTATTCAATCAGGATAAGTTTCTACTCAATGGAGTCGAGATGCGTCTACGTTTGGTCCGATCAAAGGACGCTTTTTGCATCATGGCACCCATCTTGCAACCACTCGTTACAGATCGCGTGCACATCGCCGAAGCAACTCTTCTTGTGCGACGCGCTAAAATAGCGCGAGGTGTTCTTATAGCGCACGCAAAAACACTCGCTAAAACAACAGCTAAATACCCTATAACGCGTGTCGAAGTAAAGGCTTTTACGATGCATAGCGGTATTCTCGGCGATACCCTGGACAATGTCATACTAGGACAACTACCGAAACGAATTATACTTGGTTTTGTTTCAAATAAAGCATTCAACGGTGACCTAGCATCCAATCCGTATAATTTTCACCACCAGACCATACATTTTCTCTCATTATATGTTGATGATCAACAAGTCTCGAGTCGCCCTTTACAACCACATTTTACGCAACACGGCGAGCTCTCGGTAGAAAGCTATCATACGCTTTTCTCGGGTACGGGCCTGCATTTTCGAAACGAGCGGTTGGGTATATCGTGTAGGGACTACGGTAAGGGCTACTGCCTTTTCGCATTCGACCTAACGCCAGATCTCGATGCTAATTGTTTTACACATTGGAACCTTGTGCGACATGGAAGCATACGCGTAGAAGTGCGTTTGGACGAGCCGCTCCCCTCCACAATAAATTTTATTGTCTACGCGGAATATGACAATATAATTGAAATAGATTCCTCACGACAAGTTATAACAGACTTCAGCGCGTAAGCTTATGTACAGGTGAACGACCGCTCATAGTTCACCAATCAAAACCTGTACACAGAGCAAACAAATTTGGAAGGGGCACGATATAAAAAATGCTCCACATCCGCGGCTGATACACCAGTATCGCGTCTCCATCGTCGTGGATTTTGTCATAGACATTCAAGCACTCTAAGATAAAAACGGCGGCTTTTGGATCATCACCCCTCCGCACGATCATCGCATTGGATCATCACCCCTTCGCACGATTTTTCGGACCTGCCTCCAAAGTTCGCCGCTAGTAATAACCGCATCACATGCTTTTGCCATGGTCTTGAATGGTTCGACGGTGAAGCGGAATTGGAACGTGTGTGGACGACGCTACGTGCCTTTGTACGCCACGCAGTGCGGATATATGTACGGGGTCTGCAGAAAGCAGAATTGTTACGGAGAGTCCTCGCTCGAGATATCGTTAACCTGGAGGATTACGCTGGGCCTACTCTGAAGAATATGCCTACTAGCGATGTCCTTTGCATGCATCATTCCCTTGCACGTTACAACGAACCAAAATGTGCCTTGAACAACGCGATGAAGATAAGGACTTGGCTACGCGGACGGAAAGACGGATCAGATAGTCCAATTTATATGGAACCAATCACTGTATCCCCGCAGTCAGAGAAAAGTAGTTGGGGTGGAGTGTTAAACAGTGCTATTCACCACACAACTATACCCCGACCATCGAACCTCAATTTCATGAGTGGCAATTTACGGTGTAAAACCCCACGGGTTTGTTCACCGCTGCACGGGACACCGGATACTTTGGAGACAAACACAAACGGGTCATTGACATCGCTTAGTAGAGAGTAACACATCTGCGTCTTACGTCACAGGAGAGGTGGTTCACCTAAAGTATAAAGATTCGTCGCGGGTTATCCCCCGTCTACCGACACCCCCACCAGCACCGCTACATCCCCCACCAAATCGCTACTCGTTGAGCAAGAATTACAACAATGAACAGTCTGGAGGTGCTCGATGGTCTACGGATGATAAAAGCACCCACGAAAGGGGTCTACCCTGCAGACCGCATTCCGAAAGTCTGGTGTAGACCTGCTGCAATAGTCGCCAATACCGATATTCATACACGGCCTGGTACTCATTGGGTTGCGATTTACGTGTACGAGGATGGCCACGCTATCTTTTTCGACAGCTACGGGCTCCCACCAATTATCCCACAACATTACAATCGTTTGCGAAGAAACGCCAGAACTCTCCGATGGAGCGGAAAACCTCTACAATCGCAGACCTGGAAAGTTTGTGGGGAATATTGCATTATGTTTCTGTATTACATGGCTCGTGGTTGTACTCTTGATCGTTTCCATAGACTTTTTTCATCGGATAAAATTAAAAACGATCGAACAGTGAGTCTGTTCTTCTGAGAAAAGATAGCACGAGCTAGGCGTGGAAAAAATCCTCTTTCTGCCGATGGCCTCTTGGGTGAAGGAAACCGAACCTGTATCCAGTCGTGCATACCTGTCGAGTGCTGCTATTTGTGAAAATTTTAATTACCGTGGGGATCTACTCTCAACCACCAACCCAGGGTGTTCGGATAGGGAGGGCCGCTTTCTACAACTACTACCACCACCACCACCACCACCAGTGCGACACTCTTTCCACCACCATCCGACAGACCCCCGAAACCACCTTTAAATACGGGAGTAACACTGTTTGTGAACACCAAATGTCGTGTTCTTCCTCGCTAGCTTGAGATTACTTCACCGTCGGAGTCAAACGGAAGTCTGCAGATTCGAGGCCGGTCAGCAGGATCGGTTGATCCAGGTCGATACCTACCGACACATTACGGATCACCGAGATTATCGTCCATTTCCAGCCGTAGACGGGGTCTATCGTATCATCTGCATAGCTGATCAAGGAATCAACCACGACCACCATTCCCGATATTAAGCGATTCAACTACAAGTTCCCCACTCCTTGAAAAGCTCCTTTGTCGAGCACAATGATAAATAATCAACTCGAGGTCCTGCCCTACGACCACAACCCGCAACAATTGATGCCGAGCGAGGCTCCAGCCTACGCATACTGGGAGCCGCATGATGACATCTGGGTACCACCGGAGTGGATCAACCTTCCCAACAGAATACGGAAAGCATGGCTACAAATTGTGAAGACTGTACCCGGTGAGGTACTCTACCTAGGTGGGGTCAACTACCATCGACGGGATGGGGTGGTCTACCGCGTGGATCAACCCTTCTACGCGATTCTCTTCGAGGATAGCGATAGGAGGTCTTGGGGGACTCATCCTATTTACGCAGTTACTACGAGCTCGATGTTCGCCCATACAATCGTGTCCCCGATCACCTCAGCCCTGGTCAAGAAGTCGCCTACACGTACTGGAAGGCGCACGATGATATTTGGGTGCCACCGGAATGGATCAACCTCCCCAACATGATTAGGAAGGTATGGCTATCCGTCGTGAAAAACGCACGCATGGACGTTATATATATAGGCGGCGTGGAATATTATTTCCACAACGGTGTGCTGTACCCTGTGGACCAACCCTACGACACGATCCTCTTCGAGCATACCCGTATTGCCACAGGGTACGAAAGTTCGATTAATAACACCCATACGCACGCGCGCGCGCGCGCGCGCTCGCACACACACACACACACACACACACACACACACACACACACACACACACACACACAATATGTATGAACGGACAATATGTTGAATAAAAACTTCGATACATGTATTCACGTAAATCATCGCGTTTTTTCTTTACCCAAAGCTCCCTATCCCCACGGTGTAAGACCTTCCTCCCCCATACGATCCACGCGGCGGAGCCCCCACCCGCTAGCTCTAGCGGTAAACAGGTCTTCGATATATACAGAAGACACCACCAGTCAGTCTATTCGGAAAAGCAGCTCGACACACCCCCCACTTAACCACGAGCTCCCGAAAAAGGGCCCAATCCCCCCACCCCCTCCGACACCGCCGACTCCCCCCACCACTAATTCCCCATACGTGCCACAGCGACGCAACCGCGACTGCCAGACACCCCCACCACGCGCCGCCGCGGGATACCCACTACACAACACCTGTGACGTCATCGTCGTCTCCCTATATATGTATGCCTCTACTACCATTTAACAATGGATACAAATTCTTGCTAACGATTATCGATATATTTTCTAAATTTGCCTGGGCTGTACCGGTAAAAAGTAAAAATGGTAAAGATGTATCGGGCGCCATGAAATCCGTACTCGCGAAGGGTCGTGTACCGCAAAAATTACATGTCGATCGGGGCAAAGAATTTTATAACAGCGACTTCAGAGCTCTCTTACAACATTATCGTATTGAATTATATTCAACATTTAGTAACATGAAAGCGTCGATATGTGAACGCTTTAATCGCACTTTGAAGACCCGCATGTGAAAACAATTTAGTCTGCGAGGCTCGTATAAATGGACAGATATTTTACCGAAATTGATGTCAAGCTATAACAGCAGCAAACATCGTACGATAAAAATGAAACCGAAGGATTTCACCGCTAAGAATGAAAAAAAGATTCTTCGCCATATTTATGGAAATTATCGTGTCAATCGTACGCGGAAAATAAAGCTCAAAATTGGAGATAAAGTTCGAATCAGCAAGTACAAACATGTTTTTGAGAAAGGCTATACACCAAATTGGACGACTGAAATTTTCACTATAAACGACATACGAAATACCGACCCTGTAACGTACAAGCTTACAGATTATCAGGGTCAGTCGATTGAAGGTGGTTTCTATCAGGAAGAACACACTCCAGTCAGAAATCCGGATATTTACCTTGTGGAAAAAATAGTCCGTAAACGTGGAAATCAACTGCTAGTGAAATGGCTAGGTTTCGACAATTCACACAATAGTTGGATAAATGAGGAGGATTTGTAAAGGTTTTTTTTCAAATAAAGGATAATACAAATATATCAAATGTTTTATTTATTTTTTATAACCATATGGTATCCGTAGTTTTATAACCATATGATTATGTTTATAGTTTTATAACCATATGGTATCCGTAGTGTCAAGTAAAATAATTCGCTTATCATCTAGCCAACTTAATGCTATTTTTTTCTGTCTTATCGTATGGACATCGTGTTTTTTACTTTGAATTAAATATTGATATTTCACTGAATTTTCATGTTCCAGCAAACATTTTTTATAGTCGTCGAATTTGATGGTTTTCAGAGTCGCTCCTTTAATACCTTTTGCTCGCTTTTTTTTAGCTAATTTCACCGAGAGTTTTAAAAGCGTCCAATTTTGCTCGTAATCCGATGAATTCCTCTATTATTTTACCATTCATTTAATCTTTCATTAAGCCGAGAACTTTTTTATTCGCTAGTGGTATTCCATATATGTTGTCAGCCGGATAATCGGAAGTATCAAATCTATGCAGATCACGTTTCAAATACGCATATATATCGGGGACGGTGAAATGATACAAAAGGCTGTCGGTGTCCGTGTACATGAGCTTTGCATGATCGCCAAATGTTGGTTTTATATAATGATAGTGGAAATCATAGATGTACGTTTTTGCGAGATCGAGAATAGAAAATCCAACGTATATGGCTTTATTGAAGTGTACTTTGACACGATTCATTTCAATGATCACAATATCATTATCAAATGCGGTGCAGCTATGGAAGTTCGGTTTTGCAATGAGAGCCTTAGCACCGTATCTACCTTCCCACTTTGTCACGAGTTTGACGTCTTTCTGTTTCCGTACATTGTCCATCGTCTTTCCAAATACCGCGATATTCATTAGTTTAAAAAAGTTTTTTTCAAATTCATTCGTTGATTTTTTCCTTAATTCAGTGTTCAAATCAATGTATGTTTTAAGCCATGGGGCTTGTTTAAACCTCAAGACTCTATAAATTTCCTTCAACTTCATTCCACGATTCAAATATTGCTTTAGATTTTTATAATGAATAATGTACTTATTTTTTGGGGAAAGTGTCGTCATCAATTTTGAATTTTTACTGCCAGGCGGTATATAGTGCTCGGGGCAAAGAGGAAGGTCTTTATGTGATTCGAAAAGTTCCTCAGGATACTCCAAGTCGACTTCAAGGATATACCCTGTAGGAGAATCATCGGGAACTGTGCGGACATCTATTAGCTCGTGCTCCCATTCGAAAGAGCTAACCGGCAGGTATTGGCTCATAGCTGCTCCGTATAAATTATTCACGTCAAAGTACATTAAGTATTATTGCTCTTTGCTTGGATCATAATCTTCACCCATGTATCTATTGTTTGCTTGAGCATGTCGATTCGAGCACTGCGATACGCCACCTCGAATGCCTTTCTCGACAAATAGAAGCATTTCCGGATCGGTGAAAAGCTCAAGTTCTACACCGGTACATTTGAGCATTGCGTCAAAAGCAAGTCCCGGTGCCGTAAAATAATGCAGAGGATCCAGCATGTATGTAGAAAAGCAGTTGCGTCGGAAATTCTCAAATATATCTGCCAATAATAGGACATCAGTTTTTAAATACAAATCTGAATATTCACCTAATGAAGTTATGTGAAATGTACGCCAAACTTTATTGGCATGCTCGTAGTCTTGTTCTGAAATATCTTCATTAGTTAATTTTGAATAGAATGCTTCTTTCGATGGTAACTGCTCTTCATTGAGTTTTCCCCAATCATCAACGTACTCGTAGGGGAAGACACCCTTCCTCGTAAGCAACTGGAATTCCTCCACACTATCACAATATTTACGTGTGATTGATTTATCACTATTGTCTAAGTACGATGCTAATTTTTCGAGACTACTTGCCATAAACCTGAACGAGTCGATGAAACGTAAATTTAAATTTGTACCATAAACGGATTTGGTGAATGAAATATATTTCTCCTTGTTTACGGGAAGAAGTTTGACCGTACCATCGAATTGTGTTGCTAATGTTTTTATTAAAAAATGTGAATCGTAGCCGGATAGATTATGAAAGACTATGGGAATACTGTGAGATTTTGTATAATTCAAATTACACCTCTGATGCGCAGCACCATGAAATTTACCTGTGAAATGGCAATGGTCGTGGTGTTTCGCATCGGTTGCCGTAAAAGTTTGTTCACAGATATGACACTTTATAGCATTATAGTATTGTTGTTTTTCTTGAGAAGTGAGTGGTGTCATCGGTACAATATTGGTCAAATAAGAATCAACAAGTTGAGCTATTTTGAATATTTCATTAACGAACCACTCGATACAATCGGGTCCTCGTTTCAATTCAAATGAGGAGAGGGAATCGTTGAAGGCACATTGCAAATAATACGCTGCACTGTGTGGGACGTGCTTTTGATACTCATCGCCAGTTGGTTCAAGAAGACATTCGAGGTCGGCGTACACAACAAATGGCACATCCTCTTTGTATCGATAATTTTTGAAATGCAACATTTTATTTTCCTCGGTCGGTAAAATCATTTTCGTTTTATTCATGCTCATGCAATTGTGTTTGTGATTTTCGTAAGAGCTTTGAAGATAGAAGTGATTCAAGCAGTTGTCACAGAACCATGTGTGTTGATTATAGGTTGTTACTTGGGCACTTAGCAAACTTGACAGATTGCGGATCCAAGCAAAGTGGTGGATTGGTTGGAAATTGTCTTTCCCATCTACATCCATACCGATATTTCCCTCAACCATGAGAAGGTGTATAGTGGGCCTATCAGACTTATTTTTACTCATGCACAACGGCACTATTTCACTTTTCCTACCATCTATACCGTATACATTAATCGTCAAATTGGTCATTTTCTCAAATTTGCAAATGTCTTTCAAAGCTATCGGGAAATGTATGCCGTCATATTTCAACACTGTTTTGAAGTTGGGGTACGAACTTGTACGATCGACATTTTTTTCGCTGGATAGAGTGCTGCTGTCATAGCTCACAAGAAACAGTATTCATCTCTGTTCTTCACATTCACAACAGCCTTTTCCCCCCGTATAGCCTGTGGTAGATCAGCATACGTCGAGATACCACCACGCAGTGGTACGTAGTGGTTGATGTTGACCGTCATGTTGACAATTTCTCGCATCGACCATCCTGAATCGCGTTCTTGAAACTCTTCAACATCGACCAGGAGACGATCTGTCACGTTCTCATCGAACCATCTCTTAATGTCCGTGGATGCGAGAATTGCCTCATTCCGAGTGTTGAAATATTTCGTTTCTTCAATCGCTTTACCGTTTTTCATTGTAGCAAACTTGCACGCTAGCACAACATTTGCCTTTAAATTTCCGTCCTTCATGAGTACGTTTGTGAGACGCTTGACAGTGGTGACTTTGGCATCATACAGGAATGATCGCAAATCCTTGTGGATGAGATTCACCACTGCCCCTGTTCGTATGCCATTTTGAAATGCGGACTCCAGATGCACCCAACGAACGCGATCGGATACTTTGTCTCGGGCACCAATGCTCGTTGTCGAGCTCGAAGTTTTTCACTCAGGGATGTGAGCAGGGAAATCGTTGTTTGAATTCGCGTTTTTTCACCACTCGACAAATCCGGTGTTTTCAAGATTTTATTCAAAAGTCTGATATTTCGAGCCTGATGATTTTTCCATATTTCCACTTCTTCCGTAGATGTACTTTCCAATAGTTTATAGGCATTTTCCATGATGCTTATCAATTTCAAACACTTTTTCGATTCCATTTTTTTAATTATTACAAAGCTCAAGCAAAGAGTTACTGTGGACGATGTCGTTGTAAGAATGACCTCGCACTACTGCGGTGGCTGCATTTATAGTGCAAATTATTGCGCAATAAGTAACCTTGTCGGCATTTTCTACGTTGCATCCTTGTCTTTCTTTGGTGTAATGGGTGACTTCTTTGTCGACATAAACAATTCCCAAAATTATAATGCAATAACTTGCAAATGCAATCCTTGTCTTTCTTAGGTGTAACCTGATACGCTTGTCAGCATAGGCAAATTCATCGTCGGACTCGATATAAACAATTCCCAGAATTATAATGCAACTATACAAATTACTGCGCAATAAGTAATTTGATTCTCGCTATCGGTAAATTCTTTGTCACAGAAGCGATATGAACAATTTGCACAATTATGACTCTAGAATATTCGATACGAAGTTGATATCCCGGTCGCCCTTTTCCGCACCTAATGTGTTTCGTAATGCTGTTGTTACGTCCAGAAGGGACGATTTTATTTTATGTTTATTTTACCTTTGGGTTCTTCAATATGATTTCTTTAAAGTAGAAGGGATAGCCGCACGTCCCATACGGGCCCGGCAAACTCTCCTGTGGAAATGGGAGTAGGGAAACAAATTCTAACGAATGCTATCTAGGGGTAAAGGGTTATAAATGATATTTTATTATATTATATTAATTCTACTTACAACGTTCCGTGGGTAATCACGCCTTTGCGCGGGGACAGTTTCCCCCGCGTCGCTCTCTCACTCTCGGTCTAGCACGCTCTTCCGCGGGGACAATTCTCCCCGCGTTTCTCTCCCGCACACCGCACGTTGAACTTATGAGTCCTCTACGTTGATCGGGGTTTTAACGTAGGCCCCGCACCTTTATCACTGATTCGATAGATATTTAGTATTTTTAGAATAAACTTTGGTGATTAATATGGTTTTCTAAAGTAACGATCACTGTCTCTATGCGGGTCCGCCGGGTCGCTACCCAGGTCTTACTACACCGCCGCGAGTATATCGTTACCTAACTACGTTACTAGTAAAGACTGACGTCTCTGTGCGGGTCCGCCGGGTTGCTAGCCTGGACTTATTACACCGCCGCGAGGACTGCTGTTACTAGGAGTTTTCTCCGACTCCAGGAGCGAACCGTGGACAAATCGGAACTAATCATACTTACCGCCACCGGACCGACGTTAGCTCGGTCGCTATTAGCCCGGTGGGGTTTTTGGCAACGTCCACGGAAACTTGTCCGCTCCCGGAGTCCCACGGTCGAACCCCGCGGATCAGGCAATGCTCGATCAGCGGAATTCGTTCGGGTACATCCGGTCGGCGTTTCACACCCGACACCGCACAGAGACACGAGGCGACGGAGTCGTCAGAAAATAATGAATATTAAACCCGTTGATAAAAGATAAAAAATAATGGAAACTAATAAACAAAAGATTAAAAAGTTACGGGACGTGACAACCCACCCCCCCTTGGGGACATCGACGTCCTCGTCGAACAATGAATATTGATTAAGTACTTATAGTGTTTAATGCACTCACGGATTCTCGCACGGCAAAATATTGGCGAGGACGGTAGGTAAGTCTCCCAATTTACCTCGCTGTTGTTCCATTCTGCGTTGTGCGACGGCCGGTCGAACCCACTCCCCGAAATTGGTCAGCCTCTGCTTCGCTATGCGACGAGTAACTCTTGCCGAGGGACGGGGCGGGGAAGAGGGTCCCCTCGCGCCGGACTCGAGGTACTTATCGGCAGGCTAGGTGTCAAGTTGCCTTCTTGAGAATTTTCTCGGGCCGAATGTTCGCGCAAGTTCCCTTCGGTTGGGCGAGAGCTCTTTTTCCGCGAGGACAACCACTTCCAAATGTATCCGAGAGAGAGAGATAGCGGATTCCACAAGGTATATATTAGGAATAACAACACTACTCCCGCGTGACTAGCAAAGCTGGCCAGAGTGAGGAAATGTTGTTTCTCTCTCTCTCTTTTATGCTCGCCTATGGCATGAATTTTTTTTTCCACAGCGAGCAGCGATTCCCCGTCCTCGAGCCTCAGATTCGTGTTTCCCCCTGCGGACTGTTTGTGCGCCTGAACGAATAATTCCCTAAAGTCCAATGCGATATCGCTATTGGCCAAAGTGGGAATTACGATGGATACATTGAGCGTTATTCCCGGCTCGTAGAAGAACGTTTCCTTGCCCGCATATGCGCGAAGACTTGATAAAGTGGTAGTACGGGTTGCTCCAACACAGTTAGCCTCCAACTGTAGAATCCCCATGCCTTGTAATGTTATGTCAACGACCGGTGTGTTTAGACACGTCACCCGCAACTTCGTGGGCTCGACAAGAGAGAAAAGCCAACCGCCGTGTGTGGGCACATATTCCCAGAAATCTTCAGGGTGCGGATGCAGGCGTATGTTACACTGGCGCATGGCCTCCTGGGATGGCATGGTAAGCATGTGCAGCTCGCAGACGCCTGCATTTGTGTCCCGAAATGGAACATTTCCTGAGCAAATCAGCCGTCGATCGGCCGCCTTACATTGATTTCTGTATGCTTCGCTAACTAGGAGGAAGGTTTGACGACTCCTTCCCAAAGCGATGTATGGTGAAACAGGCACAATGCTTGCTGAGCCGGTCCCGTTACCGAGTTGTTGAGGAACAGGCCAGGCGATTATCCGGTATAGGTCGTATATCATCGGATCCACAAGCGGTATGTGTACGATGATCATTAGCCGCCCATCACGTGACGTCACGTCTGTCCAAACAAGAGTCCCAAGGTACTCTGGGTGGATATGTTCTGGGGAGTAGGGAAATTCTAGCCCCCCCGCGTGGCGTTGTGCTTCCTCCGCTACCATTCGCAGTTGCGTTGGTGATATGGCCGCGGGATCGAATTTCCCGCTGATTGCTGAGCTGATCACGGAGATGTACTTTTCGCAGGTACGTATGTAATTGTCGATTTTGTTTGCGACTTTATTTCCGTAGTTAGCGAGTGAGAAATTGTAATAGGCCACGGCGGATGCATTAGCGATCGTGCTGAGGTCCTCGTGCATGTGCGATACAATTTGGTATATAGATTCCACTCGTTTTGATTCCTCCAAATGTTCGTTGTGTAGCGTTTGCAATTTTGAGCTTAAAATATGCATTTGTTGTTCCTGGAGGTGAGTTAGTTCCTGTTGATCTTTAAATAGACGATCTATTTGGGAAGAAAGGTAATCCGCGTCATCCTCGGTGAGGGTTCCGAATATAGATTTGCTGATGCTCCCCACAAATCCGAAGGGCACTGAACGTCTCTTCATTGTTGTTAAGGGCGACGATGTTTTGAGATCCTTGCGGTTTCCGATCCCCCATAGATCACTAGTTAGCTCGTGGCCGTGCCGTAACCGCGATATTACGTAAGGTCTACGGAGCAGCTCCTCACAACCCGCCTCCGAGTTGTATTTGAGGCATTCTGCTTGAATTTTTGGCAAGTTCCCGCCGTCCTTCGGGAAGGACGCGATGAATTCGGCAAGGTCGATGAATAATGTCATTCTCCAATCAGCGCGTTGTAATTGCACCGGCGTTTGAAGCTCGTAGTATATTCCAGCGTTATCTTCGAGTTTGTTGATAACGTAGGGGTTCCTGGGTGTTGTATCGGTCATTCCACGGCCCGCGAAGACAAGGACGCAGATAATCGCGATCATCATTTTGCTGTCAATACACATACAGTTGAAACTAACTAGAGGTAGGCTAGCGGATCGTTCACCTCGTTCAGTCTCGAGGACGACATTATTCCTATCGGTAATCGAACTCATTTTATAGGGACCGTGATATTGAGTGTCGGATTTTCCCTCCAAGGGCCGGCATTTACGGTCGTAGTATAGTTTTCCCAGGCCATCTCTCGAATTTAATTCGGTTGCTTTATGAGCTCAACAAGGAACGAACTACTTGTAGCTAGACGGTCTTGGGTCGGAAATTCGCTAGGCTGTCGGGCTGTTTTTCCATACACAACCTTATGAGGCGTAAAATTTGTCGCCTCGTGAATGCTTGCATTGTAGGAAAACTCGGCAAAGGGCAGTAAACGGTCCCAATCGTCGTATCGGTCAGCGTAGTGCTTGATATATTCTGTTAGAACGATATGACTCCGTTCCAACGCACTGTTAGTTTGGGGACGGTAACCGGATGTCGTCGTATGATCTACTTTGTAGATTTTGGAGATTTCCCTCAATAATCCGTTCGTGAATGAGGTTCCACGGTCAGTTAGAATTGCCCGTGGAGCTCCGAACTGGCTGTAAAGCCGGCGAACTATTGCCTCTGCAACGGTGGTCGCTTTCAGATCGGGGATTGGTTCAGCAAGACAATATTTTGATAGGCTATCTTGCATCGTTAGTATATGCTTATTCCCGTGAGGAGTAATAGGCAACGGACCAACGGTATCAAGGGATACTCTATCAAAAGTGTCTGCTGGTGTATCGATCAAGAGCATGGGTTCGCGGGTCTTTGCACGAACGAGTTTCTGCGCTTGGCAACCCTTACAGTGACGGATGTAATTTTGGATGTCGTTTTTGAGGGTAGGCCAATAAAACCGCTCTCGAATTCGCCTATAGGTCTTAGTAACGCCTTTATGACCGCGTATAAGGCTCGAGTGCATCTCTTTGATTATGGCCTCCCTCGACTCCGGGGAAGGGACCTGAGTCCTGTCATCGGCATCGCTGTCTCGCTCGCTCCTACACGAAAAACGGGGCCCTATAAGGCTAGTTCTCCGTGGGAGCTCCTCTTCAGTAAGCCGTTGGAGCCGTTCAGACAATTTCTCCAATCGTTCGCTCAGTACGTGATCATCGCTATCTATGGTAGGATCTAAATCGTTGGAGATTTCCCGGACAGTCGGCGATATCTCAACCATATTGGCTGATTGTTCTTGCCCTTCGCAAAATTTCTGTTCGAGTTGTTTCAGTGACTCGTTGAATTTTCCGAAGGTACGTTGTAGTCCCTCGCGGACCGATTCGTTTCCGTCGGGAACAAAATCTTCCACGGGAGTACTGTCATCCGTGTCGCTAGGAGGAGGTTCGACCGGAACGATAATCTCGTTAGGGCTAGCAGGGCCGGGGGCCCCAATGTCTATAGCCACGGGTGGTGGACACAGCGTCTTATCGGCTAGCTGTGGCGGACGTTTGAAAATTCGTCGTTTCCGGGGAAGGAGGGGGGTAGGGAGCATGCTGCGATTTAGCCGCTGTATGGGCCGAGCTTCCTCTCCCGAGCTTGTCCCCGAAGACTCTGCATAATTGGGTCGCCCGCGTGCTGCATTTGAATCAGCTGTTTGTCCACGTGTACGGCGAGCGATAGGGCTCCGAGCGTTAGGATCGGGGTGCCTTGGATTCATCGGCCCCACGCAACGTCCACTCGGGGCGGAGTGCAGCCGGGGTCTCCCGCTATCTATAGGGAGTACCAGTGTCGGCCGGTCCGAATCCTCCGATTCGCTCGATTCTGATGATAGTGGATTTTTGGGGTTACGGGAGAGAGCGTCCGCATTGATATTTAGCTTTCCAGGTTTGTAGACAAACTCATAGTTATAATTTTGGAGGCTCAGGGTCCAACGTACCAACCTCTTTCCTGGATTACTCATAGAGTCAATCCATTTAAGAGGCTCGTGATCGGAGGCGAGTTTAAATTTTCGGCCATATAAATACGGCTGGAAATGCTCCACAGCTTTTATGACAGCGAGACATTCCTTCTCCGTTGTACCATAATTTATCTCGGCGGGGAGAAGTATGCGGGAGAAGTAGGCTATTGGAAAGTCAACGCCATCGTGCTCTTGACTTAACACGGCCCCAACCGCGTAATCTGACGCGTCCGTGGTAAGCATAAATGGTCGGTTAAAATCGGGAAATGTGAGTATGGGCTCCGTACAAAGGGCCTTACGCAAATCACGGAAACTTCGTCGCTGCGCGCTTCCCCACTCGAACGGCTTACCCTTCTTCAAGAGATTCGATAACGGCTTGGCACGACTGGAAAAATTCATGATGAATCTCCGATAGTATCCAGCCAGTCCGAGGAACTGCCGGATATTTTTCGCCGTTTTCGGGGTCGGGAAGCGTTTCACCGCCTCGAGTTTTCGGGGATCGGGCCGTAAACCATCTCGCCCGATTATATGGCCGAGGTAGCATACCTCCCTTTTCAGGAACTCACACTTGTCGGGCTCAAGCACGAGACCTGCGTCTCGCAACCGAGCCATTAATCGACAAACTTTTGCGCCATGTTCCTCCAACGATCGAGCGAATACAACAATATCGTCAAGGTAAACGAACAATTCGGCACCTTGGAGACCTCGAAGTACACTATCCATCAATCGCTGAAAAGTCGCGGGTGCGTTCTTCAAACCCTCGGGCATACGAACGTACTCATAATGGCCGTTCAGTGTCGAGAAGGCGGTCTTGGCGCTATCACGCGGATCCATTGGTATTTGCTGAAAACCACTTGCCAGATCGAAGGTCGAGAAGTACTGAGCCTCGCCCAACTGGTCCAATATATCAAATATATTTGGTAGTGGGTAAGCGTCGGAGATAGTTTTCTCGTTCAGTTTCCTGAAGTCTATCACCATCCGCATCCTCGGCCGACCTTGAGAGTCGGGTTTCTTGGGCACAATCCAGACCGGAGAATTATACGGGGATTGCGATGGTATGATTACTCCATTCTCGAGTTTTTTGCCGATTTGTGTTTCGACTTCTCCTCGATGAATGGAAGGGAATCGGTATTGGCGAGTATTCACTGGCAAATCATTGTCCGTTGGTATCCGGTGTGTAACGAGGCTTGTACTGGGTAGGTTGTCGCCAGGCAATTTAAATCGCATAGGGTCTTCTTCCACGATTCGACGGACGTGAGAACGCTCGACGACATTCAGCCCGTCCAAGCGCAAAGCTTCCAGCACTGCCGCAATGCGATCAGGCGGCGGCAATGTTTCGTCGTCTGACGAACCACTGTCCTCGCTTGGATCAGCCTGATAATATTCGAAGGGCAGTATTTCCTGCGGCGTGACCTCGATGTCTACGTCATGAGTTAACGTATTTATTGCGAGAACATGACATATCCCGTTCTTTTGGGATACCAGAGCGTTGCCGATGTATAACCCTGGTTCAGTCTCGATTCGTGGCAAATAACCCTCACGAAGGTCCGGATTCATGACTGCGACTGCCAAGGGTTTCCGTGTCCGAGCTTTGATGGTAAAAATTTTCTTACTCGGCGCGGAAATCGTTTGCGGCGAGTCGTTTGTTAAAAACGGTCGGGGACGAATAGGATCACTCGTCATTACAAGAGCGTTATGACGAAACGATAGCTCGGCCTTTTCGCGGCGCATAAAGGGTCTACCGAGCAGTCCGTTGCTTTCTGTCACGAATTCCTCGACAACGTGAAAGGTATGGGGTTGATCATTTATCGTTAATTTTACCGTCCCCAACGACCACGCCTTTTCGTTCGTAGGACCGACATAGTCACGCGATTTCGCAGGGTCATACGTGACGTTATCACGGAGGGCACGAAGTTTGATGAAATTTAAACTCGACCCGGAATCACAATAAAATTTCTGGACTCCATTGACAAGCTCCGGTGCAGATAGTGTAACAACCGGAGTCTCTACTTCGTCCTCGGTTTCTGACGAGGAATCTTTGGTCTCGTTTTTGGAACTGGATTGAGGATATTTCCCTCTTAATGTCTGTCCTGAAATTTTACTGTGCGTTTTTCGTTGGTAGGGAAAGGAGGCTGGCTCGCCGTGCCCAGACGACGAGCCCCTTTTCGAGTTTAAAGGCTCGGGACTCTGGGGTCGCGGACTGCGCTGATCCGCGACGGGCGATGATGTTGAGCGCTCGCCGCGGATATATCTCTGAGCGGTGACGGTCCAAGGACAGCAATTGCACCCACCGGTATAGGTACAGCAGTACCGGTGGTTACAGCCACCCGCTTTTCGATATTGAGTAGGGGTCCGCTGGTTCCAAGGGCAACATCCGCAACCCGAACCGCGCAAACAACAATAACGTTGTTCACATCCGCCTCGGTCATCGGGTGACCTCGGTCGATTTGATCTGGCAGGCGAATCGTCTCGGTGTTTTGATATTCCCGAGGGTCTAAAATATTCTGACCTACTAGGACTACTGAATCGCGGTGCTGGCTCTTTTCGCGATTCTCGTTCCGATTCAGGGCGGGGCGTGGGGGAAGGCGAACGCGAATCTCTTCGCTTTGCCTCCGTTTTGGCGACTAACGCGAGGGCGTCGCCGACGGGGGTCTGCGATCGTTCTCCACACTTTGATTCTACCGCCCCGGCTAACGAATCGGGGGATAGATCCTCTACCATCTCAAGCGCCTCCCTGAGAGATTTTGGTTTCGCGATGTAAAGTAATTCATTCATTCGCGAGGGTAACGCTTGACGAAAGGATTCAAGGGCCAGAGTCGCGATCGGATCAATCTTCATCCCAGAGGCTTCACATCCTAAGTCTTCCTTCCAGGCGGTTCGAGCAACGCTCATTAGCCGGAGAATTCGGAGATATAAGCACCGGGGTGTTTCACCTTGTTTTAGACGCAACCCATAGAGTCTACCCAAACATGAATTGAAATTTCGACGGTGAGTTAACCCGTCCTGCAACGCGGTTGTTAGTTCTCTGACTGATCGAATATTTTGACCCTGGACACAGGTACGCGCCTCACCACGTAATCTACTTAGTACCCCGGTCACAAATTCGGGCATTTGATACGGGGGTACGAATGCGGCTGCATTCTGGATATTCTGTAAGTAGTCACCGAGGGGAATTGATGTGCCGTCGAATTCCGGAATTGACACCAATTTGTTACGTCCAGAAGGGACGATTTTATTTTATGTTTATTTTACCTTTGGGTTCTTCAATATGATTTCTTTAAAGTAGAAGGGATAGCCGCACGTCCCATACGGGCCCGGCAAACTCTCCTGTGGAAATGGGAGTAGGGAAACAAATTCTAACGAATGCTATCTAGGGGTAAAGGGTTATAAATGATATTTTATTATATTATATTAATTCTACTTACAACGTTCCGTGGGTAATCACGCCTTTGCGCGGGGACAGTTTCCCCCGCGTCGCTCTCTCACTCTCGGTCTAGCACGCTCTTCCGCGGGGACAATTCTCCCCGCGTTTCTCTCCCGCACACCGCACGTTGAACTTATGAGTCCTCTACGTTGATCGGGGTTTTAACGTAGGCCCCGCACCTTTATCACTGATTCGATAGATATTTAGTATTTTTAGAATAAACTTTGGTGATTAATATGGTTTTCTAAAGTAACGATCACTGTCTCTGTGCGGGTCCGCCGGGTCGCTACCCAGGTCTTACTACACCGCCGCGAGTATGTCGTTACCTAACTACGTTACTAGTAAAGACTGACGTCTCTGTGCGGGTCCGCCGGGTTGCTAGCCTGGACTTATTACACCGCCGCGAGGACTGCTGTTACTAGGAGTTTTCTCCGACTCCAGGAGCGAACCGTGGACAAATCGGAACTAATCATACTTACCGCCACCGGACCGACGTTAGCTCGGTCGCTATTAGCCCGGTGGGGTTTTTGGCAACGTCCACGGAAACTTGTCCGCTCCCGGAGTCCCACGGTCGAACCCCGCGGATCAGGCAATGCTCGATCAGCGGAATTCGATCGGGTACATCCGGTCGGCGTTTCACACCCGACACCGCACAGAGACACGAGGCGACGGAGTCGTCAGAAAATAATGAATATTAAACCCGTTGATAAAAGATAAAAAATAATGGAAACTAATAAACAAAAGATTAAAAAGTTACGGGACGTGACACTGTCATCGTCGAACTTTCTAGAACATTCGATGGTCATCAAGCAATGATGATGTCATCGGGTGTTCTCGGAAACGATGACCATCGAATGTTCTAGAAAGTTCGCGCGCATGCGCTCATTGTCAAATAACATACTTATTTAAAAATTCGCGATACCATCGTTTAAAATATCAGATCCTCCTTTAGCCGTATCAATGATCCAGAACTCTCCAACACAATAACATCATCGAGATCCTTCTAGAAGCTTCGATGAATCATTGTAACGTTACTGATACCCTTGTCGTAATTTTCTATGTCACCCCATCCTATCGTTAAGAATATCTTTAATTATCAAGGCTAAGGTATGAACAAATTGATATAAAATCATTGAAATTATGGTATTCAGCTCAGTCTCGCTCGAGATGGAGTACATAGCTGATCTCCAGGGTTTTAAAAAACCTTCCAACGAGTTTGTGTTAAAGGAATTTTCGATAGTTTCCTTGTGTGATTGTAATGTGCCCCCAATCACATTTCTCTTCGGACCGCCTTGTGCATGGAACAATTTACCCGTTAAATATAGATGCACGAATGCATGGCTGACACGCAATTTCCATGGTATACCATGGTGGTTCGGTGCAATCCCATATGAGTCAGCATCGGAAATAATTCGAGGCATTTTACAAAATGCTCGAACGATCTATGTGAAGGGATCGGAGAAAAAAGAATGGATGAAGACAATCTTGATGGAGGAACCTGGACACATTGTTAATCTAGAACTTCTCGACTGCCCTCCGATTCAAAAGTTGCACAAGACGATACCCGCTGGAAGTCCCTATCACGCAAACTCTACTAAGTTTAATTGCGCTATGAAAAATGTACAGGCGCTGAAAAATTGGATACTCGAACCTTATGATTGATTTTTTTCTCAATAAATCTATCTTAAACATCGTACACGTTTTATGTTTATTTCAAAACCCTCCTCTATCATCCTTTGATCATGCAAGGCCTTTACAAATAATTAAAGGGAAACGATATACGAATAATCTCAAGGATTTCTTCATCTGTGTCCAGTGACACAGTTATTGGAGTGACATACAGCTGTAGCACGCTGAGGTTTGCCGTGAATCTCTTATCGGAAGTAACCGAATACGAAGAGAGAAAAAATACAGGTCGTATATTTGTCGCGTCATTGCTGCCACGATGCACTCCCCAATAACTCGAACGCTCTTTCTCGGAACTCTATAGAAAAACATCGCAATACGATTCTCTCTCTCTCTCTTTCTCTCCCTCTGTCACACATAAATGTAGCACGAAGCTAATAAGATTCTAATAAGAGCTTTATTATCGACTGTCGGTAAAATAATTCATTGTCTATAATAGGGTGATTTCTAGAACGTTCGAGAACACACTCATATTACCTCCGCAATTATTAAGCCAACTGCCTAGTTTATTATATAAATATATATTTTTTAACTTTATATATTTAAGTTTATATATATATATATATTATAACGGTTCGCTTGCTCAGGCAAGCATCCGTCATATTCAACACGCAATTATAACACCAATCCCGATATAATTACGTGAGATGGCCAGTGGTCGGACCAACCGGCCATCCCACCGGTAGGGCAGGGCGCTCACACCTAGCATACAGGGCGCGCCAGCGACACCTCGCAAGGAGCTCCGCCCATCGCGTGGGCCAGAACAACCGCTGACTCGTGGCAGTACCCGCCCCCTGTCTAACATTTCGCGAGGGTCGCCCGGCGATCACTCCCATGAGATAAGAGTGCGCCCCAAAATTCATCACGACGCCTCTTCATACTTACTGTGTGCCTGATATCGAGGCGAGAAACAATATGGAAGATTATTCCCCTTAAAACGTCTACAGTGTGCGAATGTCTCCAAAGTCACCAGAACGGTCGCCCCACCAACTGAGCGTCTCCCAGCGATGTGATCCCCTACCTAGCACCCCAGAAACGCTAGAGAAATGGAATTTCTCCTGACGTGCGTGAGGCTATTTAAGGGCGTGCACGACCACGAGAGGCACTCTTCGCAAACTACTCATCATACTACGTGGAGTCAACTCGCGTGGTAAGGTGCTCTGTTTCCCTGGGAAGCCCCAGCATTGCGCTGGAAGTCCTACCTCGGAAGCAGAAACTGCGTGGTGATTGCTAGATAGGGAATCGTACTTAACAACCGATCAACCGTCCTTAGGGCCATTGATCGCTATTGCCAACATCCCACAGCAAGTTACTCGAACTGTGCAGTCCGAGAAGTGCCGGTCGCACTTCGCTGCATACGAGGGAATATTCTTGACCAGCTTCTCTGGTCTTTCGTCATCCTTGCCTGGCACCAAGGAGGTCAGCCGTCCCTCTCGGACGGCGTCACTATACGCACTCGAGGGTCGCAGGATAACCCGTCCTCGAGTTCGCGTATTATCGACCGCTAGCATCTCACCCGTGCGCTACGTTGCACTCTGCAACAAGTGCCAGCCGGAAGTGACGCCATAAAACCGGATTGAAAAGCCTCACATAGTCAAATCAACGAGAAAACGTATTCTCGTTCTAGAAGCGAGTGCGAAACCTGCGGTACGAATGTACGACGTCGCTCGTGAGCTGTACGAGCGCGAGCAAGATGGAGAGCGTGTGTGTGTGTGTGTGTGAGAGAGAGAGAGAGAGAGAGAGAGAGAGAGGCAGAGTCATCGCGACAACGGCTCAACGTGCGTGCACGCACCTCCTATACACTCTTTCCATCCTTGTCCGTACTACGGAGACGGCGCTACTCGCCGCCCGTTCCAGGCCTCCGAAAACACACTCGCTAACCGACTAACATACCAACAACAACAAATCTAACTCACAATAACTGTCTCATTTTTAACCGAACTAACAAATACGACAATCCACATGTTAAAAGAGATAGGGAAAATGCTCTTAATAAAGAAGAAAAACAAACACACTTCTACGATCGACGGTAAGGTAAGGTATAACAATTTAATTAATATATATATAAATAATTCGCGACTATAAATTAACAGTTAACGGACGCGTAATAGCCCGGGGAGGGGGAAAACCCCTCGCAAGGTGGCTCCGACGCAGTTTTGGAGCACGGCTTCGATCAGAAACGCGCGACTCCGGCGCTCCTAAATTCGCTGTTAGAGTTCTCGAGCCTCGTGGCTTATTCGGGCACATACAGTCCTTACTCGATCGTGCAGGTACATCCACACAGTCCTTTACCTCGCCCGCACTTCACGCACAGTACGTACGGATTGTCACACAGTCCTCGGCTCGCCCGCACTTCACACACAGTAAGTGCGAGTAGCCCACACAGTCTTGCACTTGAAATACACCACGCAGAATACTCGCCTCGCACACGTCTTGCTCGGATCGCTACTCGGGGAAGAAGACCGGCTCTCGCGGCCCGCGTTCGCTCGTCCCCTCGCTCGCGTGCGCTGGCGCCCTCTCGCTCGGCAGCCATTCGACCGGCGCGCGTCGCCGGCCGTTACGGTAAGATATATCTATACGCATACGTTTCCCCTTTTACTCTCTTTCTTTTTTTTTTAACACACAATATCAAATACCACGGATGACGGATTGAGATAGGCGTCTTTGAGACCCTCGAATTACTGAGGCAGCTTCCAAAAACACCTTAAGTTCCTTCTCATCATTCCCGGCATATCTCTGGTACATCGTCCTTCAGGGAGCCTACGGGAACCCCGCATCATCCAACGGCGAAGACTCGCCCCTTAAAATCCGTTTCCCGAATGCTCGCGGAAATGCCGGCTTAAGAAACGAATAAAAAGCTTTCGTGGAAACACGAAACGTTTCAATATATGTATGTATTATGGATAAACAATTCCCGGAAATCTGGCCCTGAAAATTCCCCCTCACAACCTTCAACGATGACATATTCTGTAATCCGACACCCCCTCCCAAGGTCATCGAGAGCCTTCTAGAACATTTGAGAAGCTTCGCGATGACGTCATCGGGGTCAACATCGCATCGATGAATTATTATCATTATCACTAAATCAACTGCGTAGTTTATTATATATATATATATATATCCCAAGGTCATCGAGAACCTTCTAGAACATTCGAGAAGCTTCGCAACATCCCCCCCCCCTCCGCCCCCCTCTACCCGCACCCCCCTCGCCCACATTTGAGCCAGAACCCGTGTTGTATATCTACTATCACGTCAGTAGCGGGTGAAAAATTCATAGAGTAAGAACTGCATAATATAGTAAGGAATTGTAGCGGGTAGAAAACTAACTTTTGATCAGATTTCTTGCGGGATTGACGGGTTTTCAATTTTTCAAAAAATCGACGCTGGTATTTATAATTATTTTAATGAATATACTCATTAAATTCAATCGGAATCAATTCCACATATTCCAAATTGAGTATAAATTCAATTCCAGCATGATTTGCTCGGAAAATTGTCAACTTTCAAATCTGAAATAAAGAAAATGCATAAAGAACTATATATATATATGTATATATATTGAATATATTTGTATTTTAATTGCTTATGGCCACTTAGAAAACGTAATCACAGTCGCTTTTATCACGAAACAAAAATGGTTACAATTATTTAATATATTATTTGTGTTCCTCTTAGTACCGGTGTGAAATAGGTAAGTCACTAAATAAGTATAATATTAGTATTAAAAAAGATGAGCCATCGTCGATTATAAAATTACAAACTATGAAACTTACGAAAATAAACAATTTTCTTGTACTAAAAATGTCTTGTTTGTGCTCCTTTTCGGACTAGTTCTAAAGTAGAGTAGTTTGACTTCCATTGTTTATTGCTGTGCACGGGTAGTTCCCTGTTTCTGTGGGCGAACAAAACGTTACATTTTATCGTCTAAGCTCATGTAAAGGAAAGAAGAATAGAAAATGTGGGAGAACATTTTTTTCACAATTATTCCACCGACGAAGAACTCACTCATTTCGTTTTCATTTCCTCTTCAAACGTTTGCTCTTCAGAAATTTCTTCCCTCTCTTCTTCTTTTTTGTTTCAAATACTTTGAACTTCTCTTCGTAATCTGTCTAATTCTGCTTTCTTCTTATTGTCAGATCGGGCCGTCATCAATTTCGTAGATGTCAGTCTCTTTCCTTCTTCATACGTAGTTAGTCCGCCATGTGGTATTTCGTTGACATCTTAAGGGCCCAAACATACGTCTATTAAGAAATAAAGTCGGTTTACTGACGATAGTTGAACGTGACAACGTCATAAGAAAATACTGATGGAATGGTTTCATTTTTCAAAAGAAAATTTTAATTTTGTTTGTTTGATAGATATTTTGTATGGATATAGAGAAGGAGGTAAATGGAAATCACAATTGAATTGATCAAGTTACATTTATTTGTACGCATAAATACAATTATGTCAATTTTTATTTATTTTTTTTACAATGTACATATTTTTTACAAGTATGAATGTGTTTGAGCAATTGTTTTACAACTTTTATTTTTTCATAAAATTCTTCGTTCAGAAAATCATTTTAAATTTACAAAATACTTGAATAAAATTTATTGTTTAAATTTCTACTCGACTGTTAAAATTTAATTTTTGATTTTATTATTTTATAATAATAAATTTTGTATTGACATTATTTCTTTCAGCAAGTGAACTGAATAAAAGTTGTTGTTCAATTAGTTAGTTAATTATTTTTGCAAATTTAATTGTAATTTGTTGTAAAAAAGTAATAATTTTGAATAATTTATTATAAGAATAAACTGTGATTAAATTAATGTTCATAAATCTTAAATTTAAAATTTAAAAATTGGAAACATCATTAAAATTTTTGTAACTCTAGCTTTTAAAAAGCCCGCCGCAATGTGTTTGCTTTGACGGCTGGCTGGTCCAACCTGTCATTTCAGACACGTTGTTATGATATGTGGAAGATTTAACATTTATGTTTTAATTTTTTGAAATCATAGCTACGCTCGATAATTATTTCGATCGAATAGTAAAGCAATTGATTTTTACTCATCGTGAAATAGTTCTGTTAACTTATTGTTATAGTTTTGTCAATTATACCATAACCTACAATCGCTGCACTAGCGGACCGATGCTATTTATTTTAATGATGAAAGCACGAATATTCGACAATATATCACTGAACATATATTTAATATCGAAAGAATCATTACCTTTATCGCCGCAATTATCGTTGCTATAAACAATTCACACCACATTCACTTTTCACTGCACTTCATACTTGAAGAAAACATGTACATGTATTATTGTATAGCAGCTGTCCACGCGGACGCATCGCTCATGGCTTCTGCACACTGCGCGCGATGGGCGGCAAGCGATGAGCGATATCCAATGAGAGCTCGAGTATGACGGAAATGCTCTATGAGAGTGACGTTGCCATTGGATATCGCTGATCGCTCGTCGCTCGTCGCTCGCAGTGTACAGAGGCCATCACTCAAGTAGGAGAGAGACAAATGTCGAACGCTGCCGAACGCTGCCGAACGCGGAGGCCGATTGTACCTCTTTGTCGCTCGTTCCGCGCTCTCGCTTACACTTCAAGCCTTAAATGGAACGCCTCAGAGCGAGGTAACGGCGATGAGTCATGCTTTTTCGTGCGTGCAGCCGGCTCCATTGAATTATAAGACGTTGTCACGTCAAAAAATAAGAGTTTAGTGTAAATCTCCTAAATACTTTTTTGCGAGTACATATTTAGATTAATATTAACCGATTACTGCCTTGATATCTTTCTGAGGTATCGGTCGTCTTCCTCTTTGCCGTGTTGCTTTTGTTGGCCTCAATACGAATGTTTGCTTTTGTTCATCAGTCCAATAGGCGTCGATTATAAGATTTAATCTTTTTCGCATCGTCGATACGTCAGTCGCTCTTATTAATGTTGTGAACGTCTGAGGAAAATGCCGGGAATGAATTCAATATTTTAATAATCTGCAACTGTTTCCAAATCCACCAGTGGTTTTATGCGAGGCAAATCGATGACGTCCTTCTTCACAAATTTCATGATATTTTATACTTATATGATATTTTAGTTCATTTATATATTATATATTTATATATTATACTTATATGATATTATACATGATATTTTAGATAAGGTCTACCTACAAACGCAGCTACATCGATAAATTGTGACATCTTTCTTGCAGTCTTCGTCGAAGTTTTTCCCTTGATCTGTGTCTGTTACATTGAAAACAACACATCATTTCGGTCCGATGCAGTCAAGACAGGGTTCAACAACGCATGCATAATTGTTTGGTTTCTCTTGTCTCGTTCATTGAAGATTTATTAGTTTATTTCTTTAACATTTTAATTACTTACTATGAGTTCACATGCAGCTTATCTATTTCGCTGCACGGTCCGTTCAATTCTACAGATATTATTCGTTCTGTATCATTTCGTATACTCACATTAGAACTTTTTTGTGTCGAGTGGCCAGCGTCATCGAACCTTGATTGGTGGTTAGAGGATTTCTCGCTGTTGTTATCGTCCTCCGTGATTTTTTCTTCTTGGCTCTGTGGATCCTCGTTGTTCGTTTCCTTATCGCGAGCCTCCGATGGTCCATCGTTTACGGGTACCTGTGAAATTTCGTTGACAATATTTAATTCAAATTTAAGCCCGTTACAGCTACTTGGAGGTTTTTTTTCGTCGCTTGCATGCAATGTAGCGTCACCCACCCTACTTCCATTCTCGACACATATCTCGTACGCCTTTTATTTTTTGTGAAAAACCAATTCAATTGTACATATAGTAATCCTTCGTTCGATATTGCTTATAATCACATTAGGACTCTTTTGTGTCGAGTGTCCGGCGTCATCGAACCTTCATTGGTGGTTAGAGGATTTCTCGCTGTTGTTATCGTCCTTCGTGATTTTTCGTCTTGGCTCTGTGGATCATCGTGGTTCGTTTTCATTCAATTTATTTTTTCGCCACAACGTCTCGGACGTGGTTTTAATCCGTTCAAATATTATTTCTCAATGCATGCTTTATACACTTTTTATATAGCCCGTAACAGATAAGCACTACGTTTTTATTCCATATTATGCATTCTCCATCTATTTTATTTACGTTTCAAGGTGCCTACATAGGATGTTTAAAAAATTGTCAAGCACATTTCCAACAACTTATCTTCTTTTTCCTGCTGAGGTCCTCGTTCAGTTCATTCTTCGTACGTTTCTGCATTTAATACCTTATAACATTGTTCTTCTATAAATAGAACACAAATAAAGTTTCATCCATTTATGTAATTTTTGGTGACACGATTATTAATAATTTTCAAAACATGATTACCGGTGGTATTTGTTGCACTTGTGTGGAAAGATTTTTCTGCCTAACGATTGCTGTATTCTTTCTTGCTTTTCCGAACTTTTTCTATAATCATGATGTCATTTAAAATTTATAGCAGTATGACTTCACGCAAACTTCACGTCACGTGTGTTTTTGCGTGAAGTCATGCTCAGTTAAGCTAATCGCTTTTCTTCAAAATACAAAAATTAATATATGCATTTTTGAAAAACGTACAAAAAGAATAATTGCAAGTTACAAACAGTATTTGTATGTGAAATACGGATAAAAAGGAACTTTTGGTAACGTAAGCTGAAAAAGTTGGCGCAATGACGCGTCTTATGAAAAGCAATGTGTGAGGAAAGTGTGGAAAGAAATTGAAGAAAAGAAGGAAGCAAGCCAATGTTCTTGAAATAATGTGTAAAGATATGTTATTAATAGAAAAGTGAGGCTTTGTACACTGCTATAAAATTTAAATGACCTCATGATTATAGAAAAAGTTTGGAAAAGCAAGAAAGAATGCAGCAATCGTTAGGCAGAAAAATCTGCCTAACTGCCTAAAAAGCTGCCTAAAAATGCCTAAAACTGCCTAAAACTGCCTAAAACTGCCTAAAAACTGTCTAAAAATGAGCAGATCGCACTTCATACTTTACTTCTCCCAAATAACTGCGCCGAACAATTCGCTGTTGTCCGTCGTACCTCTCGTTCAGCATGTCGGTAGCTTTATCACGACGTACACCTTTTTTCAACAGTTATCGATGTTGTCTGTATAGTGAAATTATAGACCGTTACCCGAAGGTGTACGACATTAGTGTACGGTTACCTTTTACTCGTCTAGAGAAACCGCCCATTTGATATACAGGGTGATTCATAATAGGTGACGCACTCGGCACTGGCGGGTTCAGGAAGGTACCCCGAGTGTAATTGTCAAGGCTTTTTTGTTTCCTTCAAATAGTTTTTGAATGGGAAGCAATAGGATTTGGGCGTTCGAAGGATTGTTGTAGGGCTGCAGTCCGCCATGATCGACGACGCCACTCGGCCCGCGAATCCGAGCGTGGGGCACGTAGCAGACGACAAGCAAGACAGATAGGCATTTGTCTCGCTTGCGCGGCCGATATGACGTTTCGCGTATCGTCTGCAAATGCTTTCCGTCACTCTTGGGTGCGCAAGTTCAGAGCGTGTTTGAAGCCGCGCGAAACACAAGCGAATGAGCGTGAATTGCCTTTTCGGGTATCCTCACCTAATATGCGTCGCTCTTTCATCCTTCGTTTATTATCTTACTGCGTCAGTCAATATCATTCTTTCATTCCTCATTTCTCCTCGATTATACTTATCATCTCTATCAGATCCGTATTTTTTATTTTATCGACGGAAAAACGGTTTTATAGGGTAAACCCACCCATCAGAGTGAAGCATGCCTAGGACGGATTTGTTTTTTGAATAACTAGAAATTAACAAAATCATCAAGTACACAATAGTCCTCAAATCTCTAAAGACCGAGCGATTTTTTTGCGCAACGAAAAAGCAAAAAAGCAAAAACAAAAGGTGTAATTTTATTGCGAAACTCTCAATAATTTGTTGCTGAATTTTCGAAGATTGGATGCTTTCCGGATTCCATTTCTCATTCGATCACTCCGTCTAGTATAATACTCGGATTTTTCTCCTAAAATAAATAACGATAAAAGACGAAACCAGTCCGTTAAAAACAGAGAGATCGTGATCTCGCGCGTGAAGGATGATTTTTCCCTTTTCGATACAGATGGATTCCAGAAATCCAAACGGGTGGCTATTTTTTGTGGTACCTGTTAAGAATATGAGAATACCTGCGTCGTCTAAAACGTCGAAATTTTCGCGACTTTTTAAAAGAACTTTTTCATTTTATTTGTGGTCATAGGGAGCGGACAATTCGGGCAGTACTACGAGCTGCGAGTGCGAGGCATTATTTACGAGATAAATTTTATATAATTGTTGCGTTCGATGTTCCCGCGCGAGTATCAACGTCGTTTGACCGTCCTTGGCAACGCAGGCGTTGCTTCCATCATCGAAACAGCAAACGATTCCCGAGAAGCGACTACCGGCTCGCACCAAGCGATCAAAGATGAAAGCGATGGTCGAAATGGTGTCTGGAGCTTCAATAGGGCAACCCTGAAACCTTTTACTCCAGATCGTTCTCGATATCTTCTTATTTCGATCCGAGCGAGTGGACAAGTCGTGCGGTGTTGCAAGTCTCAACTACGACAAAAGGAACGTTAGTTACGTGGAAAAGTTGCAATCAACGTTGCCCTGGCCATTTTCTCGCGACTTTGAATGTTGTTCGACCATACTCGTCATACCAGTCGCCGATTTCATCTTAGATAAAGCAAACGATTGCGAATAAGGGGAAGGTGCGTCGTTTGAACGCGGCTCGAGCGACCACCGGCTCGCACAAAACGCCAAAGATGAAATCGACATTGCCCTCGACGTTACCGCACAACTTTGAACATCGTTCGACGATCCCCGTCATAGAAGACATCGATCGTATCTTCGATAAAGCAAAGCATTGCTCATCAGGGCATGGTGCGTCGTCGAAACGCTGCTCCGAATGGTTGTTGGGGCCTCATTCGGAAATTCTTGAATTAATTGACTCAAATTCGTTCTCGAGAAGCAGCCAGAAGATATAGGCACATGCTATGTTTTTTTTTGTAGAAGGTGTACAAAACAACAATTCAGTGTTGTTCTATCTCACTCTCTGTTGGTTTATTGAGTCTGATAATTTGGTTTAACTAGAAGAGACTTAGTACACATAAAAACGCGTGTGAGAAGGAGCCAGAAGCTCCGTACGCACGAAATAATTTTCGTGATCGAAAATGTACCATACAACGATAGAGCAGTCTCACCTCTCACCCCTCGACAAGTTATTATTGTCAAATATTGTTTTTTGAAGTCCTGGAGAGTTCTTCTCTAGATAGAGACGCAGGTGAGAAGTATCCAAAAGCTTCAGACACACGAAACAAATTTTCTTATTCAAGCCCCACTACATAACAATCGAGCAGTGATACCTTTCCTCCCTTGACGACGCCTCCTTGTCCAGCACTTCTCTGCAGTATTCGCGAGTTGCAGTGCACATAAATATAAGACAAAGAAGTAGCCATGAGCTTGAGTGACGCGAAATCATTCTTGTCATTGAAGTTGTACCGTACAACAATCGAGCAGTCTCACCTGTTACCGCTTCATGAGATATTGTTGTCTAATATTTTTGTTACGGTACCAGAAAGTCCTCGTACATACGAAAACATATGTGAGAAGTAACTAGGAGCTTCAGGAACTGGGAATCATATTTCTTAAATTAAACCTGTACCATGCAACAATCGAGAAATCTCACCTCTCATGCCCAGACAATTTATTGTTGTCCAGTATTTTTTCTGAACGCCGGCAGTGTTCTAGTACGCATACAAAAAGATGTACAAAGTGGCCAGAATATTCAGGCACACGCAATTTTTGTTTGCTACGAGGTTTACATTCCACCATTTGATTTTCGACTCATCTCCTTCTCTGGCGATTTAATGAGACTTGTATTTTTTTCATCTCCTCGAGACTTTTAGAACACGAAAGAACAGACGTCGGAAGGAGCCAGAAACTTGGGATGCACGAAATAATTTTTTTGATCTCAAGTGTATCACACGAAGGTTCAGCAGTCTGATCTCTCATCCCTTGTACACTGATTGTTGTCTATTGATTTATTTAGCATACTGTGGAGTTTTAGGACACATGGAGACAAATGGACGAATTGGCCAGAAGCGTCAGAAATACGGAATGATTTTTTTCTGAAAAGTATTCCATACGACAGTCGAGCAGTGTGTTTTCTCGAACCTTGCCGATTCATTGTTGTCCAATATATGTTTTTGAAATACTAGCGAGTTCTTCTACACATAAAGACGTACGTGAGAAGTAGCCGAAAGCTTCAGACAAACGGAACAATTTTTTTATTCAAGCCCCACCACACAACAATCGAGCAGTGGTACCTTTCCTCCCATGATGAATTCTCGTTATGAAGCACTTCTATACAGTACTAGATAATTATAGTACACACCAAAAGATGACGGAGAAGTAGCCATAAGCTTGAGAGTTGCGAAAGAACATTTTTTCATTGAAGTAGTGAGGTGGAACAATCGAGCAGTGTCACCTAGTATCCCTTGACGACCAATTGATGTTCAATATTTTTTTTACGGTACCCCAAAGTTCTCGTACATATAAAAACATATGTGAGAAGAAACTAGAAACTTCCGACGCGAAAAATCGATTTTTGTTATTAAACCTGTAGTGTACAACATTCGATTCTTGTTCCATCTCGTTCTCTGCCGAATTAATGAGACTAATATTTTTTCAACTGCTAGAGACTTTTAGAACACGGGAGGACACATGTCAGACGGGGCCAGAAACTTCGGACGCACGAAATAATTTGTTTGATCGGAAGTGTATCATACGACGGAATCGCAGTCTGACCGCTCATCGCTGGTTAACTGATTGTTGTCTAATCATTTATTCAGCATACTAGAAGGTTTCAGTACACATGAAGGTCCGTGGAAGAAGTAGCCAGAAACTTCAGAAATCGGGAAAGATTTTTTTTTTTTTTAATATTTCATACAACAGCCGAGCAGTGTGTTTTCACATCGCTTGCCGATTTATGGTTGTCGAATATGTTTTTTTAATACTGGAGAGTTCTCCTAAACATAAAGACGGATGTGAGAAGTAGCCAAAAGCTTCAGACACGCGATTTTTTTTTCTCTCTCAAGCCCCACCTCACAAAAATCAAGCAGTGGTACCTACCCTCTCTTGATGGCTTTTCGTTGTCTAGCACTTCTTCACAGTACTAGACATTCATAGTACACACAAAAAGATGACAGAGAAGTAGGCATAAGCTTGAAAGGCGCGAAATAATTTTTTATATAAACGTTGAACGATACAACAATCGAGCAGTGTCATTTGTGATCCCTTGACGACCTATTGGTCTCCAATATTTTTTTTTTAAGTTACCGCAAAGTTCTCGTACATATAAAAACATATATGAGACGTAACTAGAAGCTTCAGACACGGAAAATCATTTTTATTTTATTAAGCCTGTACCATGGAACAATCGAGAAGTCTCGCATTTCATGCCTGGACAATTTACTGTTGTCCAGTATTTCTTCTGAATTTCCGGAGAGTTCCAGTAGGCATACAAATAGATGTATAAAGTCGGCAAAATATTCAGGAACATGCAATTTTGTTTACTACGGGTTGTACATAACAACATTTGATTTGCGATCTATATCCTTCTCTGCAGATTAATTGAGACTAATATTTTTTCCAACTACTAGCGAATAGTACACGAAATAACTAATGTCAGACGGAGCCAGAAACATCGGACGCAGCGAATGATATTTTTGATGGAAAGTGCACCATAGGACGTTACAGCAGCCTGACCTCTCATCCATTGATGACTGGTTTTGTACTAATAATTTATTCAGAATACTAGAGAGTTTCAGTATACATGAGGACACATGGAAGAAGGAGCCGGAAGCTTCAGAAATCGAGATTGATTTTTTTTCTAGAAAGTATTCCATACAACAGTCGACCAGTGTGATTTCCTATCCCTTGCGGATTCGATGTTGTCCAATATTTGTTATTGAAATACTTGTATGTGAGGTATTTGAAATATTTGCATGTGAGAAAAGTAGACTAAAGCTTCAGACACAGGAAACATTTTTTTTTATTCAAGCCCCACCACACAACAATCGAGCAGTGGTACCTTTTCTCCCTTGATTGCTTCTCATTGTCTAGCACGTCTGTATAGTACTAGAGAGTTACAGTACACACAGAAATATGGCTGAGAAGTAGCCATAAGCTTGAGAGGCGCGAAATATTTTTTTTCATGGCAGTTGTACGGAAGAACAGTCGAGCAGTGTTCTATGGAGCATTTTTCAGAAAAGAATCATTCTCCGTCTTTGAAGCTTCTGGCTACTTCTTCCATGTATCTGTATGTACAGTAAAACTCTCGCGTATGCTAAATAAATCATTAGAAAACGACCAGTCATCAAGTGATGAGAGGCCAGAATGCTGCAAAGTCGTATGGTACACTTTCGATATTATTTCGTACGTCCGAAGCTTCTGGCTCTTTATGACATTATTTTCTCGTGTACTATGTACACGACGCTGGTAGTTGAAAAAAAAAAAAAAAAATGTGTCCCTATAAATCGACAGAGAAGGAGATAGACAAAAAATCAAATGTTCTAATAATGTCCACCTCGTAGCTGAAAAACAATTACGTTTGCCCCAATATTCTGGCCACTTTTTATATCTGTTTGTATTCGTACTAGAACGCTCGAGGAATGTAGAAAAAATACTGGACAACAATAAATGGCCCAGGCATGAGAGGTGGGACTTCTCGATTGTTGCATGGTACAGATTTAATAAAAAATCTGATTTTTCGTGTCTGAAGCTTCTAGTTAGTTCTCACATATGTTTGTATATGTACGAGAACTTTCTCGAACTGTAAAGAAAATATTGGACAACAATAAGTCATCAAGAGGTGATAGGTGACACTGGTCGATTGTTTAACCATACGACTTCTATGAAGAAAAAAAATATTTCGCTCCTCTCAAGCGTATGGCAACTTCTCAGTCATCTTTCTGTGTGTACCATAACTCTTTAGTACTGTAAAGACGTGCTAGCCAACGAGAAGTCATCAAAAGAGAAAAGGTACCAATGCTCGATTGTTGTGCTGTGGGGCTTCACTGAAAAAATTGTTTCGTGTGTCCGAAGGTTTTGGCTACTTCTCACATACGTCTTTATGTGTAGGAGAACTAGCCGGTTGTTCAAAAACAAATATTGGACAAAGATGAATGGCAAGGGATGGAAATCACACTGCTCGACTGTTCTATGGAAAACTTTGTAGAAAAAAATCATTCTCGATTTCTGAAGCGTCTGGCTACTTCTTTCATGTGTCTTTATGTGCGCTGAAACTCTTCAGTATGCTAAATAAATCATCAGAACAGAGCCGAGAATCAATGGATAAGAGGTCAGGCTGCTGTAACGTCGAATGATACAGTTTCGAACAAAAATATAATTTCGTGCGTCCGTAGTTTCTGGCTTCGTCTGACATCAGTTCTCTGGTGTACGAAAAGACGCTAGTAGTTGAAAAAAATATTAGTCTCAATAAATCGGCAGAGAAGGAGATAGATGAAAAATCAGATGTTTATTGTACACCTCGTAGCAAAAAAAAGCGGGTGCCTGAATATTCTGCCGACTATTTAGATATATTTCTATGAGTACCACAACTCTCCAGGAATTCAGAAAAAATACTGGACAACAATGAAATGTCCAGGCATGCGAGGCGAGACTTCTCGATTGTTGCATGGTACAGGTTTAATTTAAAAAAAGGTTTTTCCGTGTCTCAAGCTTCTAGTTACGTGTCAATATGTTTTTATATGTACGAGAATTTTGCGGTACGGTAAAAAAACATTAGACAACAATAGGTCATCAAGGGATGACAGGTTCGATTGTTCTACCGTACAACTTTATTGAAAAAAAATTATTTGGCGCCTCTCAAGTTCACCGTCATCTTTCTGTGGGTACTGTAAGTCTCAAGCACTGTAGAGACGTGCTAGACAACGAAAAGTCATGAAGGAAGGAACGGTACCTCTGCTCGATTGTTGTGTGGTGGGGCTTGAAGAAAAAAAAAATGTCCTGTGTCTGAAGCTTTTGGCTACATCTCACAGATGTCTTTATGAGTAGAAGAACTCGACAGAATTTCAAGAACAAATATTGGACAACAATGAATTGGCAAGGGATGAGAAATCACACTGCTCGACTGTTGTATGGGATACTTTGCAGAAAAAAATAATTCTCTATGTCTGAAGTTTCTGGCTATTTTTTCCATATGTCTCCATGTGTACTGAAACTCTCTATTACGCTAAATAAATGATTAGACAATAATCAGTCAACTAGGGATGAGAGGTCAGAGTGGTGTCCCGTCGTGATACGCTTCCGATCAAAAAAATTATTTCGTGCAACCGAAGCTTTGGCTCCATCTGACATCGGTTCTTTCGTGTTTTGAAAGTCTCTAGTAGTTGAAAAAAAATATTAGTCTCAATAAATCGGCTGAGAGGGAGATAGAACAAGAATCGAATGTTGTATAGTGCAGGTTTAAAAAGAAACGATTTTCCGTGCCTGGAGCTTCTAGTTCATTCTCACATATGTATTTATATGTACAAGATCTTCCTCGTACGGTAAACAAAAAAAATGAGACAACAATAAGTCGTCAAGGGATGACGGGTGACACTGCTCGATTATATCCAATCAAAAAAATTATATCGTGCGTCCGAAGTTTTTGGTTCCTTCTGAAATCTGTTCGTTTCTGTTCTAAAATTCTCTAGTAGTTGAAAAAAATATTAGTCTCAATAAATCGGCAGAAAGAGAGATAGAACAAGAATCGAATGTTGTATGGTACAGGTTTAGTAAAAAAAAATGGATTTCCCGTGTCTGAAGCTTCTATTCACTTCTCACATATGTGTCTATATGTGCAAGACCTTCGTCGTACTGGAAAAATAAAAAAGACAACAATAGGCCATCAAGGGATGACAGGTGACACTGCTCGATTGTCGTATGACAATGTGCGTCTGAAGCTGTTGGCTACTTCTCACATACGTCATTATGTGTAGGAGAAATCGACAGTACTTCAAAAACAAATATTGGACAACAATGAATCGGCAAGGGATGAGAAATTGCCTTGCTCGAACTGTTGTATGGAATACTTTTCAGAACAAAATCATTCTCTATTTCTGAAGCTTCTGGTTATTTCTTCCATGTATCACCATGTGTACTGGAACTCTCTAGTACGCTGAATAAATCATTAGACAACAATCAGTCAACAAGGGATGAGAGCTCAGACTGCTGTACCGTCGTGTGATACCCTTCCGATCAAAAAAATTATTTCGTGCAACCGAAGCTTTGGTTCCATCTGACATCGGTTCTTTCGGGTTTTGAAAGTCTCTAGTAGTTGAAAAAAAAATATTAGTCTCAATAAATCGGCTGAGAGGGAGATAGAACAAGAATCGAATGTTGTATAGTGCAGGTTAAAAAAAACGATTTTCCATGCCTGGAGCTTCTAGTTCATTCTTACATATGTATTTATATGTACAAGATCTTCCTCGTACGGTAAACAAAAAGAATGAGACAACAATAAGTCATCAAGGGATGAGGGGTGACACTGCTTGATTATTCGACCGTACAACTTCCATGAAAAAAAGTGTTTCGCGCCTCTGGGACTAATGGCTACTTCTCAGCTATCTTTGTGTGTACACTGTAAAACTCCAGTACTGTAAAGAAGTGCTAGGCAACGAGAAATGATAAAGGGAGGAAAGGTACCACTACTCGATTATCGTGTGGTGGAGCTTGAATTAAAAACAACGTTCCGTGTGTCTGAAGCCTTTGACCACATCTCATATACATCTTCATGTGCAGGAGAACTCGCCAGTATTTTAAAAACCAATATTGGCCAACAATGAAGCGGCGAGGGATGAGAAATGACACTGCTCGACTGTTCTATGGAACACTTTACAGAAAAAAATCATTCGTGATTTCTGAAGCTTTTGGCTACTTCGTCCATGTGTCGTTATGTGTACTGAAACTGTCTAGTACGCCGAATAAACCATTAGAACAACACCAGTCATCAATGGATGGGAGGTCAGGCTGCTGTAACGTCGTATGGTATACTTTCGATAAAAAATATTATTTCATGCGTCCGAAGTTTATGGCTGCATCTGACGTTAGTTCTGCCGTGTACTAAAAGTTGCTAGTAGATGAAAAAAAATATTAGTCTTCATAAATCGGCAGAGAAGGAGGTAGACAAAAATCAAATGTTGTAATGTACACTTCGTAGCAAAAAAAATGCCGTGTGCCCGAATATTCTTGACACTTTTTACATCTGTTTATATGCGTACTAGAACTCTCGAGGAATTCAGAAAAAAAATACTGGACAACAATAAATGGTACCGGCATGAGAGGTGGGACTTCTCGATTGTTGCATGGTAAAGATTTAATTTAAAAAAATATGATTTCCCGTGTCTGAAGCTTCTAGTTACTTCTCACATATGTTTTTATATGTACGAGAACATTCCCGTACTGTAAAAAAAAAATATTAGACGACAATAAGTCATCAAGGGGTGACAGGTGACACTGCTCGATTGTTCTACCTTACAACCAAAGAACAGATATTACATGGAACTCCACGGCCCATGTTAATATTTGGCAGAAAAAATGTAGTTAGCATTTCCGCCGGTAGACTGCGCGGCGATGTATCGGTGTGCCACACACAATGATAGAGGTTCAAGGCACGCCTCTCGCGGTTCTCTCTCTCTCGCGTATGCCTATCGGGCTATAGCGCTGTCCCGCTTGTATTAATGGTCGACTGACCGACCAAGCTTTGGGCGGTTCGGTAGGAGACAGCGCATCATTTAAAATCACGTTGAGATATTTCTGTCGCGGCCGGCCGTATTTGGGGGGGGGGGGGGGGGGTACAAGGGGGGCCCTTCTGAATCAGTGATAAATTATAGGGGCGCTTAGCAAAAAATAAGTGACGATTCCATTATTATACCCAACAATAAACTGGAATAAAAAAGTTTGCGCAAATTTTGTAGATTCAGACGTTTTTGCATTTTTCCTGAAAGGTTGCGGCTACGAAATTTTATCTTAAATATTTCCTTTAAGCATTCGTTCCCCCCCTCCCTTTTTATTGTCGTTACGGGATAAACTCCCGAAAAGCTGTTACACCCGATTCGGCCGAAATTTTGCACAGATGTTTCATTTAATATATAGACATCCCTCGAAGGGATTTTTGGCGCGTTCCAATAGAAATCGAGTTTTAAAGTTTATTTTATAGCCCGCACGAGTATATCTATATCGCTCGCCACGGCCGATCGATATTCCCACTCCTCCGACTTTACTGGTGGCTAGTGTGCCGCGCTTATCCCTGCAAGTATATCTATATAACCTAAACCAATCCAACCAAAACCAACACACAAACCCAGCCGGTGGGACCTGGTGTCCGGAGACCCCTAAAAAACGGTAGACACGATTTCTCAAAAACTATCGCATCGATCTTATTGAAATTTTGCACACTTCTTCAAAATAGCATTGACTAGTGATTGAATGCAGCATTTAAAAAAATTTAATTTAGATATTCGGCAGAGTTAGATGTAAAATAGTTCGATTTTTGGTACAATTTACGCTACGCATCGTCTTGTAAAATTAGTTGTAATCGAAAAAAAAACCGTTGCTCAATCACTAGTCAATGCTATTTTGAAGAAGTGTGCAAAATTTCAATAAGATTGGTGCATTATTTTTCGAGAAATCGTGTCCACCTTTTTTCCGAGGGGTCACCGGCAGCCAGGTCCCACCGGCTGAATATCCCAAATTTTTTAATGACATTAAAAAAAAAATTATTGCAATGTTGCTCTTTTATGTGCTTATAATTTGGAATAAAATCATTTATCAATTATATTTTCTTTAATAAAGAAAATATGCCTTTTGGCTTCAAAACCCACGGACTCGTCTTAGGAACATTTTTGCATCCATTATCATTGGAAGTCAGATAAAATCGCAGTCTATTAGAGAATGCAATTATGAAACTGCGATCAAAATTCTAATCGATTCATGCTAAGGGTTCGTGTATTCCGGCCTCCCAGTTTGAAAAACAATTTTTTCAAGATGGGCTCTGTCGTCGCTATGTTGTATGAAAATTACAATAATTTTTACATACTTTAATATGTCTTACGTAAACCCTCTCATAAGAAATCCTATTCCTTGTTTCATACTGCCAAAATAAATTGTCAAGGTTAGGCCTAATTTTCTGCCGCTCGAGTGGTGTTACCCCTTAAGAGAAACCGCAAACAGAGTCGCAACATTTTGGGATTTCTATAATGAACCCGTATTGGTACATGAAAAATTGTATCTCAGGCGGTGCAGAAGATCTTCTCATCTATATTCAATCCTAAAAAAACGTCGTATCGATTTTCGTCTGCCGGAACCGACTGATTTCGCCTCCCCTAATGAGGAAATGGAAAGCTTCCCCTCATGTTTCCTAACCCAGCTCGAACACACTTTAAGATGATATTCGTACAGAAAAATGTATTTTTGGAGATCAATCGGACTATGATACTGAACGGAGTGGTCGAATGAGAAATGAAATCCCGAAAACATCCAATTCTCGAAAATGTAGCGTCAAGTTATTGAGAGTTTCTTAATAAAAACTTACGTATTGATTTTTTTTCAATACGCAAAAAAAATCGTTCGGTATATCGAAATTCGATAATCATTCACAATTCTTTGGTTTTGTTAATTTTTATTTCTTAAGGAAGCAAAAAGAACAGGCGCTCTCGATGGATAATCGCGGCAAAATTCGTAAAGGTCATTAATTGCGGCGCGCTTCACGCTTTGGCACGCAATGCGCCGAGCGATAGCAGACGATAGGTGAAACGTCAAATTGTGTGTCACGATTCTCGGGCCGAATAGGTTGACAGGCAACGTAGCGAATGATTCGCTAAACGTCAGATCATGCTCGCTGGCATTTGTCAAACGCTGCTGTTTCGCAGAACCTTCTTGACGTCGGCTACGACTTCGTGGCCCTTCGTCTACTCTTCTGCCTTTTTCGATCGTCCAACATGGCGGATTCGAGCGTTAATTTAGAAGATCGAACGGCTATTTTCTAATGCTTCCCATTTGATGACGGAGGCGAAAAAAAGAAAACGGCTCGGTAGAAATCTTCGGAGTAACCTGCCGAACCCGGCATTTCCCGCTGTTACACCTATTCTGGATCACCCTGTATATTCGAGCAGTGATTTTGTTCTACGCTTATACATTCCCGGCACACTGTTAACAATATCATCAAACGACATCGCTTCCGCTGCTTCAACAGGAGTCGATAGGTTGGAGTGATCGACACTCACTTTCGTCGGCGTTAGCGTCTGAAAGATATACCTTTGAAATAGCGGTAGGATTTTTTTCCATTTCTCCCGATCATCGGCAAATTTATCCGAAAAAAGCACATTAGAGAGTTCAAGATCAAGACGTGAAATCGTATCACCCTGGGTTTTTATGCTCTCGACCGGTGCTTCAACAACACTCTCGTGCGCGGTACGCGGTGTAGACGCTGTATGTGCCGTGGATGATGCGCTACAAACACCACCGCCACGCTGTTGATACGCTGCCTCATCGACCAATATCATTTTTTTCGCATGCTGCATGATAATTTTTAAGCATCTGTAGCCCCACCGAAAATTTTTCCGAGTAAGCTGCCAATGACAGGTGCAAGCAAAAGCCCAAGAAACCCCCCCCCGCAGCCTTTTTGGAGGATGATGCGATTCTTCGTTTTCCAACCGCCCCCTCGTTGACCCAGAGAGCGCTTAACCGATGATGCTAGGATCCGTAGAGTGTTTTTGTATTTTTTAAGGTGATTCTTAGCACGCGGCTTTATATTGACGACACCGCGTAAGATGTTCAGCACGCATTCGCAGATACATTTGATGAGAGTTTTATCAGCGGATTTAAGAAGGGCCTTACGTTCTCGAGCGTTTGCGTGGTACAAGGCGTGTAGAAGCGCGAGATGGCGTTTTGTAAACGGGGTATGCGATTTTTTAGCAACCATCATGTTTCTTTGTGCGGGTACGCGTATAATTCATACTTGATACTGCGCTCAGCGCGGTGCGAGATCCACTAATGTGTTTGTATTCCACCCATCCATGCTTATATACGCGGATGGTAGATCCGCGGGACGTGTTTCATATGTGGATGAGTCACCCAGCCATCTATTTTACACGGGAATTTTTCGGGATATACACTTCGCCGCGTGTATCGTCAGGGAATATCCCAGTTCTAAAACGATAATTTTCCAGCGTTGATTGCTTGAGATCCAGGAGTAAGTAACCGTGAGGCTAGGCCGTCGCATCGTGATATGCTTCGACGAGGAATTTGGGGTTTTCAGGGCAAACCTGTCTAGCGAGATGTTGTATTTGAGCGCGATCTCGGGGGTTTTTAAAAATGACGATGTAATTTGCATTTAAAGAAATGTCCCGTTGTCCGGACCCTTGGAGAAAAATATTCTGTGCCAAAAACATCACGCTGATATTTTTATGATGGCTACCCTTCGTGAAGAGGTCAACGATTATACCGTTGGATGATTCACGCATGAGATCGTCGATAATTATTAGTTTTTTTCGGTTGTTATCGTGTGAATAGGCGTCCGGATGTGGTAGGCCTTCGTAAAATTCAATTTACGGCAGTACGGATCTTCTTTGGCATCCGTCGTAAGCAGCACGCGTATCAGCATCGAGAGTATCTCCGTAATAAAACAGAATTCTATCAAATATTGTATCGCTCATAGCTGTGAGGTGGCGGAGAAACCGTCTGATAAACACCGTCTTACCACAACCAGTTGGTCCACATATTAACGACGTCCAGGGGTGTTTCCACCGAACATCCATCCTCGCTGTATAGTATGTGAGGCCACAAATGAAAAATATCCACGAACACAGAGGTGTATAACTTGAGCGGCGCGCGAGGCGAGGATGATGTGAAAATGCGGGTTGCGCCTTTTTATACGGTTGCTGCAGACGCACACAGTGCTTTAGGATGGTTACCAATATTCGCATGTACGCGTCGTCGGGGTAAATAGGAAACTTTTGTTGAGAGCGTCTAAGAAATGAATGACAGCGTTTTTAGACTCACAAAAAGATAATCGTATTTTTATTAAATGCACACCAACACCCACACACGCAATTCATATTATACATATTGTTTTATTGTTTACACTTAAAGTTATACATAACTACTTCTTATTTACAGCGGGTGTTACATGTTTTACTCCTTAAAACCGAAAGGGTATGATAGCCTACAGTTTATATGCCTGCCTTTGTGGCACACAACATTACACTTTTTACACTCCGTTACAGTGATTACATTGTGCAGATTTGTGCGACGTATCGATCTAAATTTTAAATTTATCGAAGAATCGTTTAAATGGGGCAGCGTGGTACCGATTAGTCTACTGATTGAATTGAAATTTACATGCTTAGAGTTCTCATAATTAAGCGTTAAACCTTTTACTTTGCAACACTGCGCCACGGTTACGTCAGGGTTTTCTTCAGTGACCACCGTATACCCGTAAAATGTAGGCCCCCCAGATACAAATGAATTGATGTACGCTGTTTTCCCGTAACACTCAAGCTCGTCCGTCATATCACCGAGGAAATTACCGACAGGGGGAACCCAGTCACCGTCACGTGTCGAAAAAATGACAGAGTCTGTGTCATAGTACAAGACACGCCGATCGAGTTGTTCCAGATATTTGTACAATTCTAGACGAGCTTGAGCCGTTGTGTACGCGGCAATTACAACGCTTGTTTGCGGACTCGTGGGTGAAGCATCATCCACGTGCGACCACGTGGCATATAGCAACCAATCATTTACCGGTAATACACTGGTGATCTCTTTTTCGTCATCTGTTACGAGTTTGAGTAGCTCCTCGCGGGATTTAATTATCATTGTTTGTGGTAAATTATCACGCTGACCCATTTTTCCCCAAAGCGTATTTAGCGCTAACTTTGCGGTCCCGCGGAGACCAGGGTTCTTGACTATATTACTGCTCTCCAGTTTTATGCCCTCGACTTTCTCATACTCTGCCATATATATACTACGGGAAATTTCATCTGTGCAATGGGCAGGCCAACCGCTGGCCTCCTGTTTGATTTTTAAAAATTTATTCACGTAACCCGCGAAAAGCCCCCCCTCACGAGTATGCTTATTGTATTTAGTTATTTTATACGACCATATGACGTGGATTTTCAAAATAACATAGCCCATATCTATTGCTTTTTTAACCTCCTCCGCAACCCATGTGCCGGTGAGCGCCCGATCCTCGGAACGTTCATGGCTGCATCGCTGCTGAGACATCTCCTCCGCACATATGCGACAGAGTGGGAAAAGAAGTTTCCCCCGCATACGTACAGGCAAAACCGGGTGAAAAAGATTTTCTGGTGGAAGGATGGTACATTTTATCATACCATGGACACTAGCTCCGAGCAATTCGCCGGGTGTCGAATTTTCGAACAACTTATCGCACTCGGTACCTGTATATGTCTCGGGGTGACCTATCGGAAAACATCCTGTTTTACAAATATACGGGTACAACGAGCAGATGTCTATGTATGATATTTTCTCGCCCTGTGCAACGTCATACGAGGTGACCGTGTTTCCCGTACGGCCTCCATAAAATCCATCGCGGGGTCTTAAAACCTCAAGAGAGAGCCGTGGGTGCGTCTCCAAAAATTCACGCAAAGCGCGAATGTTTTTTTTCATGGCTGTGAAGTCGCATTCCCATATTTCACGAAGGAGGTAAACCCCATAGGAAGATATTTTTTTCGACACGGCAAGAGTCCTCTCGTATCGACCCTCCAAGCTGTCACCCCCGTGATTAGGTTGTTTTGTTCGATTGGTGGTAAAACATTTCGGACAGCCGTGCCAATAACAGCCATGGAATTGAAACACATATTTTCTGTCCTCATGCTCTAAATACCCGTCGACGCGACGGTGTGCCCCTCGGTTAAACGGCATTCACGCCCGTTTCCCGCGTGAATAATGGCCGTGTGAAACTCCGAATGCTCAAGCCAGAAAAGCCACTCCAGGGCTACCTGTGAATGTTGAGCATTACGCGTATAACCCTGCGGCGGTATGAGACCCACAAGATTGGGCTTTAAGAAATTACGACGGAAAACTTTGGAGCATGCAGAGGCTATTGTTATGGATTCGGTGAAAGGGCATACATCACCGACTTCTAAAAAAATCTCCCGAAACCGACGGCAAGCCCTTCGGAGAATATCTACATCTTTGATACAATATTCAACGATTTCTTTTTTAAAATTGAATTCTTTGCCCTTCTTGACCTCCTCGCTGTACCATTCGAAAAAGACTTTTCGTTCCTTAGTGGTCATTGCATTTGGCATATACTCATCGCTCGGGGGCAGTGGCCCTATGTAATCCTGTGTATCCACACGGTTGAACATATGTGGGAAATGCCCTTTGGTCACTTTCTCTTCGAACCCGAATGTTTTCGGTAGTTCGCTCAAACGCATTTGAAAATAATTTAAACTATGCATAAACGTGGTTTTACCCGCCCCTATACACATAACAGAGGTTCCGGTGAGTAGGACATTGGGGAGTTTTACTCTACCGACACTCCGCTCTATAACATCACGCAATATAAACTGCGCATCGAAACTCTTTGCGTTGTGCGCTATGCATATGATGTGTTTAAATTCTGTCTTATCGCGGATCGCCAAAGCAACAAGAGACGACACTGGTGATTCGTGAAAAATATGTGTGTGCAGGCCGCACCATTGGCAGTGCGGAGTACGCACATCTAGAAAATCGTGTTCCTTCAGACAGAATTCACACACCTGTTGTACTACACAGAGAGTCACTATGTGTTCGCGTGCGTCGGGAGCGATGCTCTCGAAATATGCATCTTGTCGTGTTTCAAAGTCGTAAAATATGAAAAGCACACTTGGGTGCTTACGGTCTGCGACCGGGGGTGGGCGTGGTGGCAATGGCTGCATAAAGCACTGATCGTTGAGCCCATGTATTGATCTACACAACCGGCAATACTTTTTTCCGCATTGATGAGTACCAGTAGTCAAATCTACGATTCGTCCGCACGCGTTACACGCTCGTACCGTTTCGCAAATCGACTTTTTATAGCCTTCCCCGTTTTTACGTTTTCTAAGAGCGAGATGGTTTAGGTAGCATACACGACCTCGGAAATGCCTACCACAGGCTACACAACCCGAAGCTGATTCAATCTCTACACCGGTCCTATTGTAATCAATAGGACAGGGCGGGCTAGAAAAACAACGCGGGCAGGAACTTTTGCACTTGTGAGATGTCAAACGTGCGTACCCCTTATTACAAGCTATACAATAAAATGCACAACCTGATGCCCCCAAAAGGTTCACGATGACAACAAAATGTTTTTCCCTCTCTAAATACGCGAGATGCAAAACGGTGACTGGGTTTGCATCGAACCAGGATTCTCCATCGAAAATTGGTCGGTCACCGCTGCCGTATCGAGCAAAATCAAAAACGATAATAGCAATCCCACGCGGCTTGTAGTACTCTTGAAACAATTGGAGCTCGGGTATACCGCAGCCTTCATCTGGTATGGTAACACCGGCATCCTTAATCAGTTCAATAGCCCGTGCGCGCTGTACCGCAGATTGCTTATGCCGTATATTATCCCATACTTTTTTGGACGCCCTGGTTTTACTCTGTTTGTAAACACTATATACTTCTGCGACAACTAAACTCCTGGGTAGGCACAGGCCGTCTGTATTTGAAATATCGACAATAGATCTTTTCCGTGTGACAACGGCGTTGAGGCCATGATCATTACCGCGCCCGAGAGGGATTTTTATGGATGTTATGTTAAAAGATAACGTATCATCAGCGGCTAATATACGTTTACTCTGGTTCACGCTACCTATCAGATCCCACAAATCGGTGAACTTGAGCCGATCTACAGGACGTATAGATTGACCTGCTGAGCCATGCTCCATAGCCTGAGACATAAATGAAACGCCTATCATATCCGTACCGGCGCAACCGGAAACGAAATAGCCGTGCATATCGCGTAATGCGTCGTGTATCCAAACTACCGGGTCAACGTTTAATGGCGGTGGTAAAAGTTTCACACCGATCTGTCTACCCGTGGCCCTGAAACGTTCGTAAAAATGCTCCTGCTCACGTTCGATAATAAATCGCGTGCCAGGAGGGCTTATTGTATCGCTGCCTTCAACTAGACCCATATCAACAGTGTGAGTGTCGTTTTCACCCTCACTATACACAGTTTCTCCGGAATCGCTCTTAGAGGCCCTGGCGCTTTCATTCGTTTTCAACCGCTTGCTGCCAGCGCCTACCTGGCATCCTACACCGTCGTGCGTGGTGCTGACATCGAAGGCAGTAGCGGGGGGTGTCTCGTCATAAAGCGCCCGCTTTGATGATGCCATGGAAGTCGACGGTAAGCAGTCCAAAGTATCTGTGCCCGTTTGGAGTGAAGAGGCTTCAGTTGGCTGAACCGTGGTCGTTTCTGCTTGCCGACTCGTCGAAGACCCATCTAAACGTTTAGGTTGCGATTATACGGTGAACCCTAGGGTGAGATACTTTTCTATTAAACGCCGTAGGTCTCTCTCGTATGCGATCTATGTTTAGCAACTCTCAACATTCTCAACTATTCGAAAAGCTGGGGTGGTCATTCAAACCGTAAATCATTGGAAACCGTACATACCAGCGGAGCGGGAGAGAGGGAGAGAGAGAGAGAGAGGCTTACCAGTGGGGTTCACAGGACGTGTTGCGCATTCAAAGTCGAAGGGTACAGCGCCCAAACCCGGTTGTTCCCACCAAGCACCATGATCCACCGGTGATTCTCGTTGTTGTTGTTGTTGTTCTTCTTCTTCTTGTTCTTCTTCAGAAACCACAGGGCTTCTGCTCTCCTCCTCGCCTGTCGATACATCTCCATCACCAAACCATCGGTAGCATATGTGTGCTGCGAGGGTAACCGTTTTTTCACCGATACAGTCTAATCATTGCATTCAGCACCTACGCTATCACACTCATGATACTTACGGTCGTTGGTGTAGGTTGTATCCAAAAGCACGGCTATGTGTGGGTTGCACCGGCGCCTAGTTGAGCCCCGTCTCAAAACGACATCTCGTGCTAGCGCTATAGCGAGATCCGAGCTGTTCAAAGCACCCTCGATGAACAGACGGCCGATAACCCGTCTAGGCAGACTGTATAATATCATTGAGAGCTCATCCAAGAGATCATCCTCATCGAGTCGAGTTATGTAATCCACTCGTCCATCGTCGTAAAACGATGATATGAATTGATTCGTGTAACGCACTCTTCGCACTATATCTTGTATACAAATCACAAGCCCTTGGCAACGCCGTCTTCGGGTTTCAGCCATTAACGCGTTGGCCATTTCGAAACAGCAATTCTGTATAAACACAAATGCACTGTCTCTGGTCACACCTTAATAACGCACCCGCGAAATACAATTTGGATAACAACACAATTCTGTATAAACACGAATGCACTGGCTCAGGTCGCACCTTAATAGCGCACCCGCGAAATACAATTTGGATAACAACACGAGCGTTAGTTATAAGTACCGATTCCTGTGTCAGACTAAGAAGAAGCTGGAGCGCAATTCGGCCATACAGCCAGCGTTCGATATAAAAATATTCGAATTTTCACGATGTCGGCTTTTTATATTCACCACTCCCCTCCACTTCTGCTGCGGTTGTTACATCCTTATAAGAACGACGCAGGGAATGGGATCGGTGTTAATACATACGGAGTATAATATTATTTATATACATGGACCTACAGTCTAAAAAATTTCGAAGCGTTTGAAATTTCCGTAGTAAGGAATGGGTATATGCGTTTTTGAATGCAAGCGTCTCTACGAAGCTGATTAGCATACGCCCTGATGGAAATAGCCATAAAATGGGTCTCAGGTGACTACAGCGTTGTGTACATTGTAAAGATCGCTTTTCGTAAAGATCTTCTTGAGCAGAACTGTAAATTAGGGCTATATTATGTTTGGGAAAAACCCTCGTGGGCTAGCGCCGCAATGTGGCGGGGGCGCTAAACTTTCACCGAGCTGCCTCAGCGGAAAGGCCCTGCTGCGCATTGTCAACCAAGACTGCAGAGGCTTGTAGCATGAACGAAATTATCAGCTCGAACCATCGTGTCGTGGTATTGGCTATTACCGTATTGTCTCAAAATTTGTTCAATATATGCAACTTTGGGTGTGCTATTGCATATATTTTCGAATAATTGTCTACAGTTTACAATATCTTTTGTGCCAACAGGATGTTCCCTCTAAGAATTGTAAATTATCGACGATGTTATTAGAGGCGCTCCCTCCAATGACCATAGGACGACGAGAAAGTAGGTTGTAAATACTTCCTAACCATAGAGGGTCTGCTGCACGTCGTTTTCTCCTGCCATACCGTAAGCGCCCGAAAATTTACATGCTCCCGTATTGAATCGGTTGCTCGTCTCTTTGTCCGCTCTACAATACTCCAGTTTTACAATGCGTCGTGTTAAACTATTGAAATCGTAAACATATTTCACGTAATACAGGCAATGGCCAACACTCGTCACACGTCCTAGACCCTGGTTGTTGAACCATCGTCTTCCCTACTCTACACCACAACGAGCTCCATCTTACACACCTATACAAACAATGAGTCATTTTCCATGTAACCCTTTTCCCCTCTCGATACCGTCCTAGACTCATATCCGCAACCAGGAAAAACCTGTTGGGTACGGGTACACGGACCTCCCACCACTGCAGTCTTATCACCCCCCACCATCATGAGCGGCTGCCTTATAAAACGGGCGGTTATCACGTGTGTCCTTAGTTTTAATTTGTGCAAGCTGCTTAACACTGCACCTCTATAGACCTGGCAAGAGATTGTAAAAATAACTCTTTTTGTTTACTTCCGACTCGAAGTAAAATTGCTTAAATGGCTCAAGCATTACTGACGACAAATTTCTCGCCTGTGAGGCACAGCGAGACGAAAGCATCGGAGGTCTCTACTTGCAATCTACCCGTGTTAATGTCAACGACATATTTATTGAATAATTCTGGAAGTAAAAAAATCACCGTCGGCTTACAACCGCAACACAACAATCGGTTCGAGCCGATCGTGAAGCTGTCGGGGAATTATTCATTCCGGGTCATCTTCAACCAGAGCGAGTGGGTGGGCCTACAAACCCACTTACCCACCATTCGAGAGTACTTCGCAACGAAACAAACCAGTCAAAGAGATTCTATACACCTTGGGAATTATATGATTTCTTTCTCCATGTCATACGGTGTGAAATCTATAACCTTTGCGGCGATAAATCAGACGAGTACTGAAAATACTGCTCCGCTTACACCTTATTCAAAGGCGGACGGAAACCTTGCGAATAAGAAACGGGGGAATTCCACAAGCACAATCGTCCTACAAAAGCCATCGTTTGACGGACTGCTCAATATGGTTACTTGCGTGGATGAACGATTTCGCCGCCTTCAACGGTTTACCGGAGACGTTACCAAGTGTCTCTCGGACATAGCCGTCGCGCTACACACACACATGCCAAACCAGCTCGCAACCTATTTCACCGACGCCGACGCTGAGCGCTACATACTAGAGAACATCCATACGTTCAAAGACACTGTACGTGCGACATGTGCAAGCCCTGTCTTTACGGAGTACTATTTCGATATTGTGTTCGCTGAAATTACCAGTATGTGCAAGAAGCATATCTTACTCGAATTACGGAATCTCAACCAGATGATTCGCCCGGGCTCTACGCTGAAATACACCACCGCATAGATGACCGTGCATCCTCTTCGCGAAGAAGTGCGTAAAAAGGTGCTACCGTGTGAAACGGCTCGTGCGGTGCGCCACCTTAGCGCCATCGAAGACAGAGTGCCATCCACCGAAAGAATCAACCGAGGGGCCCTAAACACGAACAATGCGGAAATTGCCACCAGTGCGACCCTCGTTTATTACCCATGACCTGATCCGTATACAACTATGACGCTCGTACGATAAATACCTACAACGACATTATTCAGTATTATTAGATTTTTTATTATTATTCGATGGTTTTTCTATATGTAATTAGTGCATGTAATTTCGATTAATCCTTTACTTTATAACCCTCGTATACGTCTCCGATAAGAATAGACTCGAATCCAACCCATTTTGTCAACTTGATATTCTAGTTTGTAACTCTATTTTAAGAATGCGCACGATTTCTGTTTGGAGTAATAAAAATATGTCGTTACTTCCAAATTTTCGTTATAATCTCATTTCCCATAAAAATCAACATCCACCACATCCTTGTCTAGTCCTTGGACACGTATCCAGCGATCTCGTTAGCAACACACCGTCTTAGTGTTTTTCGGCGCGGGAAGGGGAGTTTAGGGACTGAAAAAAATATAGTGAATAGCGTTTCGATAATTTCAGGTTATATATATTCTTATAAAAAGTTTCGGCGATCACAAATAAGAGTTTTCACATTTCAAAAAAATCACGCGTCAATATCTCGTGTAATTCGTTGTGGAGAATGATCCGGCTGTAGTCTTGATTCTCGGGGTATATCACCATCCTGTACAGCATGTACCGCACACCCCCTAGCGTGACGGGCTGCATGCCGCTACTCAGCCGCATTTCATGGGCCCACTCCCGTCTCGTTCCATGGTCCAGTGTAGACCACTCCGGCGGTGCATACATCCCGAAACACACAGGTATGTATACCGGTGCGGACAATACGCCTCGCTCGTCCACCTCGTTGATTTTGATGGGGAAAACCAAACCGGCCATTGTTTGTTGATGTATGAGTTTAAGATGGGCAGTGAGATGCGCACAGGTTCTCGTGCTGTCACGAATCTGCAAGGTGCTGCGGCTGGCGTGGCGCGGCGGCTCGCTTCGATATACCCCTGAATTTCTCTCCTGATGTGGTTTTCCAGATACGTATTGCACTGCAGCGCGATTCGGTAATAACCCAACGTTATGGCTCTTTGGGTTAGCGTTTTTACCGTTTGCATACAACAAGAGCAAATTCGGAGATGAGTTTTGAAATTCACGATTGCGGTTTTACTCGTACGGTTGGTGAGAAGACCTCACAAGTTGAGCTCGAAAAATGTTCTGACGATCTAACTAAAACCAGGCTCCAGCAGATGCAAAAATTCAAGCCCTCCGAAAAAGCACAGTGAAAACAAACCAATCGTCGCGTTTTCTGAAAACGCATATTTAATCAACCAACCACCACAACCCCCGTCGTTACAGAAGCCCTAAACACGTGGAAAACGCTTCGGCCTGCCACACCCACACTCATCGTCACTCGGTTAACGAACTTCCCCCTCCACCTGAAAATCATACCCCTCTCCACCATCCAGCATCTTCGCACCACGGTATGAATGATCTGCATATCATGAAGTCTGCTCCTACCCCCCACTAATTTACCAAACCCCATCCTCCATCACAACCCAGCGATCCGTCGGTATGGTAGTAACCTCACATACCCGCCGCTACCCCCACCACCGATTCCCCATAATCCTACCCCCACCACCAATTTCCCATACGGCCCCCACCGGGACGGTCCCGCTCGCGAGACACCACCTATACACAGCGCACAGGATGACTCATCAGGCGTCTCTCCATAAACCTCCTTTACTACTTGCGTACTAAAACTTTCCAGGAATTCAGAAAACATACTGGACAACAATAAATGGTACAGGCATGAGATGTGGGACTTCTCGACTGTTGTTCGGTGCAGATTTACTTAAATAAAATATAATTTCCCGTATCTGAAGCTCCTGTTTACTTCTCACGTATGTTTTTATATATACGAGAACTTTCTCGTACTGTAAAAAAAATATTAGACGACAATGAGTCATCAAGGGGTGACAGGTGACACTACTCGATTGTCCTACCGTACAACCTTAATGAAAAAAATTATTTCGCGCCTCTCAAGCTTATGTCTATTTCACTGCCATCTTTCTGTGTGTACTGCATGTAACTCTCTAGTACTCTAGATATGTGCTAGACAACGAGCAGCCGTCAAGGTAGGAACGGTTCCGCTGCTCGGTTGATGTGTGGTACGGCTGGAATGAAAATAAAAATTCATTTGTCTGAAGCGTTTGGCTACGTCTCACATACGTCTTTATGTGTAGGAAACCTCGCCAGTATTTCAAAAACACATATTGGACAACAATGAATCGGCAAGGGATGAGAAAACACACTTCTTGACTGTTGTATGGGATACTTTTCAGGAAAAAATCGATCTCTATTTCTGAAGCTTCTGGCTACTTCTTCCATATGTCTCCTTGTGCACCGAAACTCTCCAGTACGCTGCATAAATGATTAGACAGCAATCTGTCAACATAGGATGAGACGTCAGACTGGTGTATCGTCGTGTCATACAAGTGAGATAAAAAAAATGATTTCGTGCGTCCAAAGTTTTTGGCTCCTTCTGACGTCGGTTCTTTCGTGTTCTAAAAGTCTCTAGTAGTTGAAAAAAAATATTAGTCTCAATAAATCGACAGAGAGGGAGGTAAAACAAGAATGGAATGTTGTATGATACAGGTTTAAGAAAAAAACATCGATTTTCCGTGTCTGAAACTTCTAGTTACTTCTCACATAGGTTTTTATATGTACGACACCTTCCTCGGACTGTAAAAAAGATATTAGACAACAATATGACATCAAACGATAACAGGTGACACTGCTCAATCGTTCTACCGTACAAAGTCCACGAAAAAAAAAAATTCGCGTCTCTCAAGTTTTTGGCTACTACTTAGCTATCTTTCTGTGTGGTCTGTAACTGTCCAGTACTGTAAAGCGAGATCTGATCATGGGAATGAAGGTACCACTGATCAATTGTTGTATGGCGGAGCTTGAATGAAAAAAATTGTTTCGTGCGTCTAAAGCTTTTGGCTGCTTCTCATATACGTCTTTATGTGTAGGAGAACTCGCCAGTCTTTCAAAAACAAATATTCGACAACAATGAAGCGGCGAGTGATGAGATGTCACACTCCTCGACTGTTCTATTGAACACATTCCAGAAAAAATATCATTCGCGATTTCTGAAGCCTCTGGCTACTTCTTTCATGTGTGTTTATGTGTACTGAAACTCTCTAGTATGCTGAATAAATCATTAGAACAAAACCAGTCATCAATGGATGAGAGGTCGGACTGCTGTACCGTCGTATGGTACACTTTGGATGAAAAATATTATTTCGTGCGTCCAAAGTTTCTGGGTCCGTCTGACATTAGTACTTTTGTATACTAAAAGTCGCTAGTAGTTGAATTAAAATATTAGTTTCAATAAATCGGCAGAGAAGGAGATAGATGAAAAATCAAATGTTGTATTGTACACCTCGCAGCAAAAAAAAATCGTGTGCCTGAATATTTTTCCGACTTATTAGATCTATTTGAATGCGTACTAGACCTCTCCACAAATTCAGAATAAATACTGGACAGCAATTAATTGTCCAGGCATGAGAGGTGAGACTTCTCGATTGTTGCAAGGTACAGGTCTCATAAAAAAAATTATTTCCCGTTTCTGAAGTTTCTAATTACTTCTGACCTATGTTTTTATATCTACGAGAACTTCGTGGTACCGAAAAAGAATATTAGACAACAATAGATCATCAAGGGATGACAGGTGTCACTGCTCGATTGTTCTATAGTACGATTTCCATGAAAAAAAAATTATTTCGCGCCTAGCAAGCTCATGGCCACTTCTCACCCATCTTTCTGTGTGTACTGTTACTCTCCAGCACTATAACGAAGTGCTCGACAACGAGAAGTAATCAAGGCAGGCAAGGTACCACTGCTCGATTGGTGTGTGGTGGAGTTTGGATAAAAAATATGGTTTCTTGTGTCTGAAGCTTTTGGCTACTTTTCACATACGTCTTTATATGTAAGGGAACTAGCCGGTATTTCGAAAACGAATATTGGACAACAATGAATCAGCGAGGGATGAGAAACCACACTGCTCGACTGTTGTATGGAACACTTTCCAGAAAAAATCATTCTGTCTTTCTAAATCTTCTGGCTACTCCTTCCATGTATCTCCATGTGTACTGAAACTCTCTAGTACGCTTTATAAATCATTAGACAACAATCAATCAACAAGGTATGAGCGGTCAGAATGCTGTACCGTAGTGTAATACACTTGCGATCAAAAAAATTATTTCGTGCGTCCGAAGTTTTTGGCTCCTTCTGACATCTCTCCTTTCGTGTTCTCAAAGTCCGTAGTAGTTGAAAAAAAATATTAGTCTCAATTAATCGGCAGAGAGGGAGATAGAACACGAATCGATTGTTGTATGATACAGGTTTAATTTACAAAAGAAAAAACTATTTACCGTGTCTGAAGCTTCTACTTACTTCTCGCATATGTTTTTATATGTACGAGACCTCCCTCGTACTGCAAACAAATTATTATACAACAGTAAGTCATCAAGGGATGACAGGTGACAATGCACGATATTTCTTCCACACATCCATGAAAAAAATTATTCCGCTCCTCTTCAGCCTATGGCTCCTTCTCAGCCATCTTTCTGTATGTACTGTAACTGTCCAGTACTGTAAAGAAGTGCTGGACAACGTGATCAAGGGAAGGAAGCTACCACTGCTCAATTTTTGTATGGTGGAGCTTGAGTTTAAAAAATTGTTTCTTGTGTCTGAAGCTTTTGGCTACTTCTCATAAACGTCTTTATGTGTTGGAGACAGTGCAGCGCGGTCGTTCCTGGAGTGACGATCGTCGGTGACGTACTAGCCGAAAGGGCCCTGGGTCCTCTCACATACGACTCCACTGAGTAAAACCCATACGACTCTCCCGAGTAAAACACAGGCAAGTCGCCTATCACAAGCGGTCGGGTGAGCGGCCATACGGTGCTCGATTCTCCAGCCCTTAAAATACATTCGATGATCACAGCGGTCGGGTGAACGGCCATACGGTCCTCGATTCTCCGATCCTTGATCATATACCTTTTACCAATAAGGGACAGCAACGGCTGACGAATCCTCGGTAAAGGTCAGCAGACGTAAATTCGAAAACAATACGAACAATGAAACGAAGATTTAATACGAAATACCGCGCGTGATCGCAATGGCACAAGCCAAACGGGCTTTATGCCTTCTTATATACGCAAATTCACAATCGTCGAATCGTCGTGGATTTTTATGCCGCAAGGCTTTTCCCACAAGAGGCAATGACCGTAGAAAATACGCTGGCTGAAACGCGAGTGTTTTTTCATTTTTTGCAACACCTCAACCACCATCCTTTATTCAAAAAATATATATCCAAAACGACAAGGCAACTTCGCAATGAACGAGTTTCGACAATACGACTACACTGTACTTTAGACTGTGTGTTCCACTAAAAGATACAGTAGAGCGGTTCAAGTCCAAAGAGGACAGTATAGCAACTGTAATTATTGACTTTGAGGACTGTGTTGAAGTGAATATCGCTGTGCAATCGCTCGAGTCCAATGTCCCGGGGTCTTCGGTCGGCCTGCATACGGCAGTAGTAAAGGAGGTTTACCGAGAGACGCCTGATGCGTCATCCTGTGCGCTGTGTATAGGTGGTGTCTCGCGAGCGGGGCCGTCCCGGTGGGGGCCGTATGGGAAATTGGTGGTGGGGGTAGGATTATGGGGAATCGGTGGTGGGGGTAACGGTGGGTATGTGTGGTTACTACCATACCGACGGATCGCTGGGTTGTGATGGAGGATGGTTTTTGGTAAATTAGTGGGGGTGTGAGCAGACTTCATGATATGCAGATCATTCATACCGTGGTGCGAAGATGCTGGATGGTGGAGAGGGGTATGATTTTCAGGTGGAGGGGGAAGTTCGTTAACCGAGTGACGATGAGTGTGGGTGTGGCAGGCCGAAGCGTTTTCCACGTGTTTAGGGCTTCTGGAACGACGGGGGTTGTGGTGGTTGGTTGATTAAATATGCGTTTTCAGAAAACGCGACGATTGGTTTGTTTTCACTGTGCATTTTCGGAGGGCTTGAATTTTTGCATCTGATGGAGCCTGGTTTTAGTTAGATCGTCAGAACATTTTTCGAGCTCAAGTTGTGAGGTCTTCTCACCAACCGTACGAGCAAAACCGCAATCGTGAATTTCAAAACTCATCTCCGAATTTGCTCTTGTTGTATGCAAACGGTAAAAAGCTAACCCAAAGAGCCATAACGTTGGATTATTACCGAATCGCGCTGCAGTGCAATACGTATTGGGAAAACCACATCAGGAGAGAAATTCAGGGGTATATCGAAGCGAGCCGCCGCGCCACGCCAGCCGCAGCACCTTGCAGATTCGTGACAGCACGAGAACCTGTGCGCATCTCACTGCCCATCTTAAACTCATACATCAACAAACAATGGCCGGTTTGGTTTTCCCCATCAAAATCAACGAGGTGGACGAGCGAGGCGTATTGTCCGCACCGGTATACATACCTGTGTGTTTCGGGATGTATGCACCGCCGGAGTGGTCTACACTGGACCATGGAACGAGACGGGAGTGGGCCCATGAAATGCGTCTGAGTACCGGCATGCAGCCCGTCACGCTAGGGGGTGTGCGGTACATGCTGTACAGGATGGTGATATACCCCGAGAATCAAGACTACAGCCGGATCATTCTCCACAACGAATTACACGAGATATTGACGCGTGATTTTTTTGAAATGTGAAAACTCTTAATTGTGATCGCCGAAACTTTTTATAAGAATATATATAACCTGAAATTATCGAAACGCTATTCACTATATTTTTTTTCAGTCCCTAAACTCCCCTTCCCGCGCCGAAAAACACTAAGACGGTGTGTTGCTAACGAGATCGCTGGATACGTGTCCAAGGACTAGACAAGGATGTGGTGGATGTTGATTGTTATGGGAAATGAGATTATAACGAAAATTTGGAAGTAACGACATATTTTTATTACTCCAAACAGAAATCGTGCGCATTCTTAAAATAGAGTTACAAACTAGAATATCAAGTTGACAAAATGGGTTGGATTCGAGTCTATTCTTATCGGAGACGTATACGAGGGTTATAAAGTAAAGGATTAATCGAAATTACATGCACTTATTACATATAGAAAAACCATCGGATAATAATAAAAAATCTAATAATACTGAATAATGTCGTTGTAGGTATTTATCGGACGAGCGTCATAGTTGTATACGGATCAGGTCATGGGTAATAAACGAGGGTCGCACTGGTGGCAATTTCCGCATTGTTCGTGTTTAGGGCCCCTCGGTTGATTCTTTCGGTGGATGGCACTCTGTCTTCGATGGCGCTAAGGTGGCGCACCGCACGAGCCGTTTCACACGGTAGCACCTTTTTACGCACTTCTTCGCGAAGAGGATGCACGGTCATCTATGCGGTGGTGTACTTCAGCGTAGAGCCCGGGCGAATCATCTGGTTGAGATTCCGTAATTCGAGTAAGATACGCTTCTTGCACATACTGGTAATTTCAGCGAACACAATATCGAAATAGTACTCCGTAAAGACAGGGCTTGCACATGTCGCACGTACAGTGTCTTTGAACGTATGGATGTTCTCTAGTATGTAGCGCTCAGCGTCGGCGTCGGTGAAATAGGTTGCGAGCTGGTTTGGCACGTGTGTGTGTAGCGCGACGGCAATGTCCGAGAGACACTTGGTAACGTCTCCGGTAAACCGTTGAAGGCGGCGAAATCGTTCATCCACGCAAGTAAACATATTGAGCAGTCCGTCAAACGATGGCTTTTGTAGGACGATTGCGGTTGTGGAATTCCCCCGTTTCTTATTCGCAAGGTTTCCGTCCGGCTTTGAATAAGGTGTAAGCGGCGCAGTATTTTCAGTCCTCGTCTGATTTATCACCGCGAAGGTTATAGATTTCACACCGTATGACGTGGAGAAAGAAATCATATAATTCCCAAGGTGTATAGAATCTCTTTGACTGGTTTGTTTCGTTGCGAAGTACTCTCGAATGGTGGGTAAGTGGGTTTGTAGGCCCACCCACTCGCTCTGGTTGAAGATGACCCGGAATGAATAATTCCCCGACAGCTTCACGATCGGCTCGAACCGATTGTTGTGTTGCGGTTGTAATCCGACGGTGATTTTTTTACTTCCAGAATTATTCAATAAATATGTCGTTGACATTAACACGGGCAGATTGCAAGTAGAGACCTCCGATGCTTTCGTCTCGCTGTGCCTCACAGGCGAGAAATTTGTCGTCAGTAATGCTTGAGCCATTTAAGCAATTTTACTTAGAGTCGCAAGTAAACAAAAAGAGTTATTTTTACAATCTCTTGCCAGGTCTATAGAGGTGCAGTGTTAAGCAGCTTGCACGAATTAAAACTAAGGACACACGTGATAACCGCCCGTTTTATAAGGCAGCCGCTCATGATGGTGGGGGGTGATAAGACTGCAGTGGTGGGAGGTCCGTGTACCCGTACCCAGCAGGTTTTTCCTGGTTGCGTATATGAGTCTAGGACGGTATCGAAAGGGGAAGAGGGTTACATGGAAAATGACTCATTGTTTGTATAGGTGCGTAAGATGGAGCTCGTTGTGGTGTAGAGTAGGGAAGACGATGGTTCAACAACCAGGGTCTAGGACGTGTGACGAGTGTTGGCCATTGCCTGTATTACGTGAAATATGTTTACGATTTCAATAGTTTAACACGACGCATTGTAAAACTGGAGTATTGTAGAGCGGACAAAGAGACGAGCAACCGATTCAACACGAGAGCATGTAAATTTTCGGGCGCTTACGGTATGGCAGGAGAAAACGACGTGCAGCAGACCCTCTATGGTTAGGAAGTATTTACAACCTACTTTCTCGTCGTCCTATGGTCATTGGAGGGAGCGCCTCTGATAACATCGTCGATAGTTTACAATTCTTAGAGGGAACATCCTGTTGGCACAAAAGATATTGTAAACTGTAGACAATTATTCGAAAATATATGCAATAGCACACCCAAAGTTGCATATATTGAACAAATTTTGAGACAATACGGTAATAGCCAATACCACGACACGATGGTTCGAGCTGATAATTTCGTTTATGCTACAAGCCTCTGCAGTCTTGGTTGACAATGCGCAGCAGGGCCTTTCCGCTGAGGCAGCTCGGTGAAAGTTTAGCGCCCCCGCCACATTGCGGCGCTAGCCCACGAGGGTTTTTCCCAAACATAATATAGCCCTAATTTACATTTCTGCTCAAGAAGATCTTTACGAAAAGCGATCTTTACAATGTACACAACGCTGTAGTCACCTGAGACCCATTTTATGGCTATTTCCATCAGGGCGTATGCTAATCAGCTTCGTAGAGACGCTTGCATTCAAAAACGCATATACCCATTCCTTACTACGGAAATTTCAAACGCTTCGAAATTTTTTAGACTGTACGTCCATGTATATAAATAATATTATACTCCGTATGTATTAACACCGATCCCATTCCCTGCGTCGTTCTTATAAGGATGTAACAACCGCAGCAGAAGTGGAGGGGAGTGGTGAATATAAAAAGCCGACATCGTGAAAATTCGAATATTTTTATATCGAACGCTGGCTGTGTGGTCGAATTGCGCTCCAGCTTCTTAGTCTGACACAGGAATCGGTACTTATAACTAACGCTCGTGTTGTTATCCAAATTGTATTTCGCGGGTGCGCTATTAAGGTGCGACCTGAGCCAGTGCATTCGTGTTTATACAGAATTGTGTTGTTATCCAAATTGTATTTCGCGGGTGCGTTATTAAGGCGTGACCCGAGACAGTGCATTTGTGTTTATACAGAATTGCTGTTTCGAAATGGCCAACGCGTTAATGGCTGAAACCCGAAGACGGCGTTGCGAAGGGCTTGTGATTTGTATACAAGATATAGTGCGAAGAGTGCGTCATACAAATCAATTCATATCATCGTTTTACGACGATGGACGAGTGGATTACATAACCCGACTCGATGAGGATGATCTCTTGGATGAGCTCTCAATGATATTATACAGTCTGCCTAGACGGGTTATCGGTCGTCTGTTCATCGAGGGTGCTTTGAACAGCTCGGATCTCGCTATAGCGCTAGCACGAGATGTTGTTTTGAGACGGGGCTCAACTAGGCGCCGGTGCAACCCACACATAGCCGTGCTTTTGGATACAGCCTACACCAACGACCGTAAGTATCATGAGTGTGATAGCGTAGGTGCTGAATGCAATGATTAGACTGTATCGGTGAAAAAACGGTTACCCTCGCAGCACACATACGCTACCGATGGTTTCGTGATGGAGATGTATCGACAGGCGAGGAGGAGAGCAGAAGCCCTGTGGTTTCTGAAGAAGAACAAGAAGAAGAAGAACAACAACAACAACGAGAATCACCGGTGGATCATGGTGCTTGGTGGGAACAACCGGGTTTGGGCGCTGTACCCTTCGACTTTGAATGCGCAACACGTCCTGTGAACCCCACTGGTAAGCCTCTCTCTCTCTCTCTCTCTCTCTCTCTCTCTCTCTCTCTCTCTCCCTCTCTACCGCTCCGCTGGTATGTGCGGTTTCCAATGATTTACGGTTTGAATGACCACCCCAGCTTTTCGAGTAGTTGAGAATGCTGAGAGTTGCTAAACATAGATCGCATACGAGAGAGACCTACGGCGTTTAATAGAAAAGTATCTCACTCTAGGGTTCACCGTATAATCGCAACCTAAACGTTTAGATGGGTCTTCGACGAGTCGGCAAGCAGAAACGACCACGGTTCAGCCAACTGAAGCCTCTTCACTCCAAACGGGCACAGATACTTTGGACTGCTTACCGTCGACTTCCACGGTATCATTAAAGCGGGCGCTTTATGACGAGACACCCCCCGCTACTGCCTTCGATGTCAGCACCACGCACGACGGTGTAGGATGCCAGGTAGGCGCTGGCAGCAAGCGGCTGAAAACGAATGAAAGCGCCAGGGCCTCTGAGAGCGATTCCGGAGAAACTGTGTATAGTGAGGGTGAAAACGACACTCACACTGTTGATATGGGTCTAGTTGAAGGCAGCGATACAATAAGCCCTCCTGGCACGCGATTTATTATCGAACGTCAGCAGGAGCATTTTTACGAACGTTTCAGGGCCACGGGTAGACAGATCGGTGTGAAACTTTTACCACCGCCATTAAACGTAGACCCGGTAGTTTGGATACACGACGCATTACGCGATATGCACGGCTATTTCGTTTCCGGTTGCGCCGGTACGGATATGATAGGCGTTTCATTTACGTCTCAGGCTATGGAGCATGGCTCAGCAGGTCAATCTATACGTCCTGTAGATCGGTTCAAGTTCACCGATTTGTGGGATCTGATAGGTAGCGTGAACCAGAGTAAACGTATATTAGCCGCTGATGAGACGTTATATTTTAACATAACATCCATAAAAATCCCTCTCGGGCGCGGTGATGATCATGGCCTCAACGCCGTTGTCACACGGAAAAGATCTATTGTCGATATTTCAAATACAGACGGCCGGTGCCTACCCAGGAGCTTAGTTGTCGCAGAAGTATATAGTGCTTACAAACAGAGTAAAACCAGGGCGTCCAAAAAAGTATGGGATAATATACGGCATAAGCAATCTGCGGTACAGCGCGCACGGGCTATTGAACTGATTAAGGATGCCGGTGTTACCATACCAGATGAAGGCTGCGGTATACCCGAGCTCCAATTGTTTCAAGAGTACTACAAGCCGCGTGGGATTGCTATTATCGTTTTTGATTTTGCTCGATACGGCAGCGGTGACCGACCAATTTTCGATGGAGAATCCTGGTTCGATGCAGACCCAGTCACCGTTTTGCATCTCGCGTATTTAGAGAGGGAAAAACATTTTGTTGTCATCGTGAACCTTTTGGGGGCATCAGGTTGTGCATTTTATTGTATAGCTTGTAATAAGGGGTACGCACGTTTGACATCGCACAAGTGCAAAAGTTCCTGCCCGCGTTGTTTTTCTAGCCCGCCCTGTCCTATTGATTACAATAGGACCGGTGTAGAGATTGAATCAGCTTCGGGTTGTGTAGCCTGTGGTAGGCATTTCCGAGGTCGTGTATGCTACCTAAACCATCTCGCTCTTAGAAAACGTAAAATCGGGGAAGGCTATAAAAAATCGATTTGCGAAACGGTACGAGCGTGTAACGCGTGCGGACGAATCGTAGATTTGACTACTGGTACTCATCAATGCGGAAAAAAGTATTGCCGGTTGTGTAGATCAATACATGGGCTCAACGATCGGTGCTTTATGCAGCCATTGCCACCACGCCCACCCCCGGTCGCAGACGGTAAGCACCCGGGTGTGCTTTTCATATTTTACGACTTTGAAACACGACAAGATGCATATTTCGAGAGCATCGCTCCCGACGCACGCGAACACATAGTGACTCTCTGTGTAGCACAACAGGTGTGTGAATTCTGTCTGAAGGAACACGATTTTCTAGATGTGCGTACTCCGCACTGCCAATGGTGCGGCCTGCACACACATATTTTTCACGAATCACCAGTGTCGTCTCTTGTTGATTTGGCGATCCGCGATAAGACAGAATTTAAACACATCATATGCATAGCGCACAACGCAAAGAGTTTCGATGCGCAGTTCATATTGCGTGATGTTATAGAGCGGAGTGTCGGTAGAGTAAAACTCCCCAATGTCCTACTCACCGGAACCTCTGTTATGTGTATACGGGCGGGTAAAACCACGTTTATCGATAGTTTAAATTACTTTCAAATGCGTTTGAGCGAACTACCGAAAACATTCGGGTTCGAAGAGAAAGTGACGAAAGGGTATTTCCCACATATGTTCAACCGTGTGGATACACAGGATTACATAGGGCCACTGCCCCCGAGCGATGAGTATATGCCAAATGCAATGTCCACTAAGGAACGAAAAGTCTTTTTCGAATGGTACAGCGAGGAGGTCAAGAAGGGCAAAGAATTCAATTTTAAAAAAGAAATCGTTGAATATTGTATCAAAGATGTAGATATTCTCCGAAGGGCTTGCCGTCGGTTTCGGGAGATTTTTTTAGAAGTCGGTGATGTATGCCCTTTCACCGAATCCATAACAATAGCCTCTGCATGCTCCAAAGTTTTCCGTCGTAATTTCTTAAAGCCCGATCTTGTGGGTCTCATACCACCGCAGGGTTATACGCGTAATGGTCAACATTCACAGGTAGCCCTGGAGTGGCTTTTCTGGCTTGAGCATTCAGAGTTTCACACGGCAATTATTCACGCGGGAAACGGGCGTGAATACCGTTTAACCGAGGGGCACACCGTCGACGGGTATTTAGAGCATGAGGACAGAAAATATGTGTTTCAATTCCATGGCTGTTATTGGCACGGCTGTCCGAAATGTTTTACCACCAATCGAACAAAACAACCTAATCACGGGGGTGACAGCTTGGAGGGTCGATACGAGAGGACTCTTGCCGTGTCGAAAAAAAATATCTTCCTATGGGGTTTACCTCCTTCGTGAAATATGGGAATGCGACTTCACAGCCATGAAAAAAAACATTCGCGCTTTGCGTGAATTTTTGGAGACGCACCCACGGCTCTCTCTTGAGGTTTTAAGACCCCGCGATGGATTTTACGGAGGCCGTACGGGAAACACGGTCACATCGTATGACGTTGCACAGGGCGAGAAAATATCATACATAGACATCTGCTCGTTGTACCCGTATATTTGTAAAACAGGGTGTTTTCCGATAGGTCACCCCGAGATATATACAGGTACCGAGTGCGATAAGTTGTTCGAAAATTCGACACCCGGCGAATTGCTCGGAGCTAGTGTCCATGGTATGATAAAATTTACCATCCTTCCACCAGAAAATCTTTTTCACCCGGTTTTGCCTGTACGTATGCGGGGGAAACTTCTTTTCCCACTCTGTCGCATATGTGCGGAGGAGATGTCTCAGCAGCGATGCAGCCATGAACGTTCCGAGGATCGGGCGCTCACCGGCACATGGGTTGCGGAGGAGGTTAAAAAAGCAATAGATATGGGCTATGTTATTTTGAAAATCCACGTCATATGGTCGTATAAAACAACTAAATACAATAAGCATACTCGTGAGGGGGGGGCTTTTCGCGGGTTACGTGAATACATTTTTTAAAATCAAACAGGAGGCCAGCGGTTGGCCTGCCCATTGCACAGATGAAATTTCCCGTAGTATATATATGGCAGAGTATGAGAAAGTCGAGGGCATAAAACTGGAGAGCAGTAATATAGTCAAGAACCCTGGTCTCCGCGGGACCGCAAAGTTAGCGCTAAATACGCTTTGGGGAAAAATGGGTCAGCGTGATAATTTACCACAAACAATGATAATTAAATCCCGCGAGGAGTTACTCAAACTCGTAACAGATGACGAAAAAGAGGTCACCAGTGTATTACCGGTAAATGATTGGTTGCTATATGCCACGTGGTCGCACGTGGATGATGCTTCACCCACGAGTCCGCAAACAAGCGTTGTAATTGCCGCGTACACAACGGCTCAAGCTCGTCTAGAATTGTACAAATATCTGGAACAACTCGATCGGCGTGTCTTGTATTATGACACAGACTCTGTTATTTTTTCGACACGTGACGGTGACTGGGTTCCCCCTGTCGGTAATTTCCTCGGTGATATGACGGACGAGCTTGAGTGTTACGGGAAAACAGCGTACATCAATTCATTTGTATCTGGGGGGCCTAAATTTTACGGGTATACGGTGGTCACTGAAGAAAACCCTGACGTCACCGTGGCGCACTGTTGCAAAGTAAAAGGTTTAACGCTTAATTATGAGAACTCTAAGCATGTAAATTTCAATTCAATCCGTAGACTAATCGGTACCACGCTGCCTCATTTAAACGATTCTTCGATAAATTTAAAATTTAGATCGATACGTCGCACAAATCTGCACAATGTGATCACTGTACCGGAGTGTAAAACGTGTAATGTTGTGTGCCACAAACGCAGGCATATAAACTGTAGGCTATCATACCCTTTCGGTTTTAAGGAGTAAAACATGTAACACCCGCTGTAAATAAGAAGTAGTTATGTATAACTTTAAGTGTAAACAATAAAACAATATGTATAATATGAATCGCGTGTGTGGGTGTTGGTGTGCATTTAATAAAAATACGATTATCTTTATGTAGGTCTAAAAACGCTGTCATTCATTTCTTAGACGCTCTCAACAAAAGTTTCCTATTTACCCCGACGACGCGTACATGCGAATATTGGTAACCATCCTAAAGCACTGTGTGCGTCTGCAGCAACCATATAAAAAGGCGCAACCCGCATTTTCACATCATCCTCGCCTCGCGCGCCGCTCAAGTTATACACCTCTGTGTTCGTGGATATTTTTCATTTGTGGCTTCACATACTATACAGCGAGGATGGATGTTCGGTGGAAACACCCCTGGACGTCGTTAATATGTGGACCTACTGGTTGTGGTAAGACGGTGTTTATCAGACGGTTTCTCCGCCACCTCACAGCTATGAGCGATACAATATTTGATAGAATTCTGTTTTATTACGGAGATACTCTCGATGCTGATACGCGTGCTGCTTACGACGGATGCCAAAGAAGATCCGTACTGCCGAAAATTGAATTTTACGAAGGCCTACCACATCCGGACGCCTATTCACACGATAACAACCGAAAAAAACTAATAATTATCGACGATCTCATGCGTGAATCATCCAACGGTATAATCGTTGACCTCTTCACGAAGGGTAGCCATCATAAAAATATCAGCGTGATGTTTTTGACACAGAATATTTTTCACCAAGGGTCCGGACAACGGGACATTTCTTTAAATGCAAATTACATCGTCATTTTTAAAAACCCCCGGGATCGCGCTCAAATACAACATCTCGCTAGACAGGTTTGCCCTGAAAACCCCAAATTCCTCGTCGAAGCATATCACGATGCGACGGCCCAGCCTCACGGTTACTTACTCCTGGATCTCAAGCAATCAACGCTGGAAAATTATCGTTTTAGAACTGGGATATTCCCTGACGATACACGCAGCGAAGTGTATATCCCGAAAAATTCCCGTGTAAAATAGATGGCTGGGTGACTCATCCACATATGAAACACGTCCCGCGGATCTACCATCCGCGTATATAAGCATGGATGGGTGGAATACAAACACATTAGTGGATCTCGCACCGCGCTGAGCGCAGTTTCAAGTATGAATTATACGCATACCCTCACAAAGAAACATGATGGTTGCTAAAAAATCGCATACCCCGTTTACAAAACGCCATCTCACGCTTCTACACGCCTTGTACCACGCAAACGCTCGAGAACGTAAGGCCCTTCTTAAATCCGCTGATAAAACTCTCATCAAGTGTATCTGCGAATGCGCGCTGAACATCTTACGCGGTGTCGTCAATATAAAGCCGCGTGCTAAGAATCACCTTAAAAAATACAAAAACACTCTACGGATCCTAGCATCATCGGTTAAGCGCTCTCTGGGTCAACGAGGGGGCGGTTGGAAAACGAAGAAACGCATCATCCTCCAAAAAGGGTGCGGGGGGTTTCTTGGGCTTTTGCTTGCCCCTGTCATTGGCAGCTTACTCGGAAAATTATTCGGTGGGGCTACAGATGCTTAAAAATTATCATGCAGCATGCGAAAAAAATGATATTGGTCGATGAGGCAGCGTATCAACAGCGTGGCGGTGGTGTTTGTAGCGCATCATCCACGGCACATACAGCGTCTACACCGCGTACCGCGCACGAGAGTGCTGTTGAAGCACCGGTCGAGAGCATAAAAACCCAGGGTGATACGATTTCACGTCTTGATCTTGAACTCTCTAATGTGCTTTTTTCGGATAAATTTGCCGATGATCGGGAGAAATGGAAAAAATTCCTACCGCTATTTCAAAGGTATCTCTTTCAGACGCTAACGCCGACGAAAGTGAGTGTCGATCACTCCAACCTATCGACTCCTGTTGAAGCAGAGGAAGCGATGTCGTTTGATGATATTGTTAACAGTGTGCCGGGAATGTATAAGCGTAGAACAAAATCGCTGCTCGAATATATACAAAAGCCTACACATGGTCCACCTAATATAACCTGGGATCAGCATGGTCAGGTTAATATATACGGGGTTCCCATAAGTGGAGGTAACATTATCGATCTCGTGAATGACGCTGCACGGTCGAGGAAAAAGTTCAGAGCGATAGGGCGTAAAGAATTCATTACCGCTCTTCGAACAAATGCAATACCCCGTGAGTTTATTGGTAACGACGAATTGTGGAAATCCTACAGGACGACATGTGATAATACACACATTTCAAACGACCGTAATACGCCACCGCCGTCTGACACAACTCAAACAGTAGCAAGCCATACAATACCGGTGATTAAGAGATGTAGAGGAGTGAAAAGAAAAGCGGAAAACACCGGAGATACATTCGAGAGCACGCGGTTGCCGGCTAACTTTAAATATTCGTCGAGACAAAAGCTGCGACCTGCGTGGGCTAAATGGTTGAGACTCTGAAGAGTTTCAAATGGAAGAGAGCGAGCGAGAGCTAGCGGAAGAGCGGTGTAGCGAGAGAGAGAGAGTGAGAGAGAGAGAGAGGGAGGGAGAGAGAGAGAGAGCAAGATGGGCCGGGAGCTAACGCTTGAAGGGATCTACTACGATCCACGTCACCCTTTGGGCTATTCAGGTGCATACCGGCTTTTAAATGGAAAGAATAAGCGTGTGTACGATTGGTTGACGCAACAGGATGCATACACCATTCATAAGCCCGTTCATCGTCGTTTTCAGAGGCTTCATTATAATGTCGACAACATAGACGACGTGTGGGAAGCAGATCTTGTCGATTTACGGTCGATTCAGGCATCCAACGGAGGTATACAATATTTACTCGTTGCTATAGATGTCTTGAGTAAATATGTATGGGTTGAGCCACTCGTAGACAAAACCGCACGCGCGGTCGCTGCAGGGTTTAAAAGAATCCTCACGAGAGCCGGAGGTCGTTCACCTGTATGGCTACAAACAGATCGTGGAAAAGAGTTCCTCGGAAATGTTTTCCAGAATTTTTTCAATGAGCGAGACATCCGGTTTAGGGTCGCGAGGAATCCTGATATCAAGGCATCGATCGTTGAACGATTCAATCGTACATTAAAAGAACGAATGTGGCGGTTCTTCACACATCGTAACACCCACCGTTATATTGATGTACTCCAACAATTCGTTCACTCCTATAATCATGCAAGACATTCTACGATAAAAATGGAACCCGCGGCTGTAACACTGTACAATGCGCAGTTGGCCTACGAAAATATGGTGCAAAGCAATATGGTTCGTGGTAATAAGAAACCTCGCGGAAGCAATAAATACAAATGCGGCGATCACGTGCGCATCAGTAGGACAAAAGGCACATTCGAAAAGGGTTATGAAAAAAATTGGAGTACTGAAATATTTAAAATCTCCCGAGCTCTCAAGCGCCAGGGTATTTCTATATACGAATTACAAGATCTCCACGGAGAAGCAATAGATGGGTTCTTCTACCCGCAAGAATTAACACCAGTGAGCGCTAAACGTGTAACAGAAGACAAAGAGTTCAAGATTGACCGCATTATTAAGACACGCGGCCGCGCTGCGAAGAAAGAGGTATACGTTAGCTGGCTGGGCTACCCCGCAAAATTTAACACCTGGATACCTGCTTCCAGCCTACGAAGCCTCGGTTCATAAGACTGTGAAAAACAAGGCCATCGGTATGGCTAGTGAAAACTTTTTTATCGTTCTACCGAGCAACAGTAGCATGAAGTATTTCCCTGACAACGCAACGACAAATTTTACGACACAATTACCACGTGAAATTTCTTTACACGGCCAGTGGGTTGTAGGACTTACGGAAATTCACATACCGTACACCATAACCCACTTGCAGCGTGAAGATTGTAACATATTCTGGCACCCGTGCGGAGATAACGGCGAAGAGTCGCGTTCCCGACAACTTTGTGATAAAATACCACATGGGATATATCAGTCGCATGGTCAACTCATGTGGGAGTTAAATAATATACCCCGGTTAAAAAAACGTGGGGTTAGATTCATCGAATCCCGCGAAGCGAACGGACACGTTTCCGTTGAAATATCCACGACTGCCGAGTGCAAGGATAAAGCAAAGCCGGAGGCCATTATTCTTCCTAACAAAATCGGACGTATATTAGGCTTCGACGCACCGCCAACGATCGATGAAGGATCTTCAACAACTCGCACGGTGTATCGTATACCAACAGGCGTTGCAAGCGTAGGGCTACGACCGGCATGTATCAACAGGGCTCTACCTGATCAGCTCTTCGTATACACGGATATATGTGTACCATATACCGTGGGTGATGTGCAAGCGGCGCTATTACGCATCGTTAATCTCGATACTGCCCGCTATACATACGGATCGACTGGTGTAAAATATTTTTCACCTGCGAATTATTTGTCTCTTATGAACAGCCGTTTTCGCGTGGTCAGCATCGATATAAGAGACCATCTCGGTGTACCGATAGCATTCGAGTACGGTACACTGACCGTCACGCTTCATTTTAAACGTATCGGGTAGCTGTGGAGACATCGATGAGTTACTATCAGACGTATTACGAATGCCAGGCCGGCGGTGGTGTTGCCCATGGAGTACACGGGGTGTATGTTGGAGCACCGTATCAACGAGGACGCGGCATCGGAAGTTTTCTAGGGGGCCTTTTCCGCAGAGCGCTGCCTCTTCTAAAAATAGGGGCACGTGCTATAGGCAAAGAAGCGTTGCGCGCAGGGATAAATGTTATAGAAGCCGTCAGTAGGAACAATAGACCATTCAGAGAATCCGTGCGCAATCGCCTCACTGAGTCCGGTGAGAACTTAAAACGTAAAGTAGGTGAGAAGGTGGATCTACTTATGAGCGGCTCGGGCTATAAAATGCCGCGGGGAAAAAGGAGTATACATTCGCTAATGGGCCCCGCAAGCGCGCGTGTCGTAGTGAAAAAAAGGCGCGTGGCACGTGGTCGAGTGACGAAGAGTAGACCGGGCTGTAAACCACGGAAAACGTCTAAAAAGCACAAGCGCAAGCGTCGCGGAACTCCGGTAAAGCGGAAGAAAACTGCAAAAAAGAAAAGGGCGAGTACAAAGAGGAGTAAGAAACATCGTGCTCTTCCCGATATTTTCGACTAAATTTTAAAATGTCGTTTCTCCACTCACATTCCCGCGAGTGTATGAAGAGTGAGCTTGATCTGTTCAGCATACCGCCGACTCAGACATCTATAGAAGCTTCACAATGGGTGCATTATAAACCCGTGTCCTCGCTCTCAGACGATGGACCGCTTGAGTTTGTCGTACCTGGACACGGTGAAGAATACCTCGATCTTGCACACACGATGCTCGCTCTCAATGTTAAGATAGTGGCTTCGGACGGTAATTCGGCAGGAAAGGCCGCCCCTGTGAATAATTTCCTCCATTCTATGTTCAATCAAGTGGACGTATACTTCAACCAGAAACTCGTTGCACCACCAAATAATGCATACCCATACAGAGCTTATATAGAAACACTACTGAATTACGGACCAGCGGCGAAAGATTCACACCTTACAGCGGCCTTGTGGTATGCCGACACACCCGGGGCATTTAACGCACTACCCGGGGCGAAAAACCTGCTAGAGAACCATGGTCAGGATTTACGCAGAAAATTGACCCACGATGGAAAACCCGTAGATTTGTTAGGTCATCTTCATTGCGATGTATTCAACCAGGATAAATTTCTACTGAACGGGGTCGAGCTAAGACTCCGGCTCGTACGATCAAAAGACGTTTTTTGTATCATGGCCCCTCCGACGCAGCCGTTGGTAACATACCGCGTACACATATCCGAAGCAACTCTTCTTGTACGGCGTGCAAAAATTGCGCCGGGGGTACTCATAGCGCATGCGAAAACACTTGCCAAAGCAACAGCCAAGTATCCTATAACGCGTGTTGAAGTAAAGGCTTTCACGATGCATAGTGGCATAGTCGGTGATACACTGGACAACGTCATACTTGGACAGCTTCCGAAACGGATCATCGTGGGTTTCGTCTCAAATAAAGCATTCAACGGCGATATTGAGACCAACCCATATAATTTTCACCACCAGAGCATAAATTTCCTTTCGTTATACGTCGATGGTCAACAAGTCCCGAGCCGTCCTTTACAACCACGGTTTACAAAAGGCAGAGAGCTCTCTGTAGAAAGTTACCACACACTGTTCTCGGGTACGGGTATACATTTCCAGAACGAAGGGCTGGGTATATCACGTGGAGACTACAGTAAAGGCTACTGCCTTTTCGCATTTGATCTAACGCCAGATCTCGATGCTAATTGCTTTACCCATTGGAACCTTGTCAGACACGGCAGCGTACGCGTCGAAGTGCGGTTCGACGAAGCTCTCCCTTCTACAATAAATTGTATTGTCTACGCAGAATATGACAATATAATTGAAATAGATTCTTCGCGCCAGGTTATAACCGACTTTAGCGCATAACCAGATGTATGGGTGAACGAACTCTTATGATCCACCAATGAAAATGGAGTATATCGACTAATAACATTTTGGGGGCGTGCACGTATACGTGATATAAAAAAGGTCACACACCAGTATTTCATGCACCAGTCTCGCGTCTCCTCCGTCATGGACTTTATCATTGACATTCAAGCACTTTACGATAAAAACGGCTGCTTTCAACCAAAAGAGCTAGCAATCGTCAGTCTCCAAGATTCCGGCGTTTCCCACTGGATAATCGCCCCACCGCACGATTTTTCGGATCTCCCCCCGAAGTACGCCGCCAGTAATAACCGTATAACCTGCTTTTGTCACGGACTCGAATGGTTTGATGGTGAAGCAGAATTAGATAATGTGTGGATCACACTACGAACGCTGGTGCGTCACGCTATGCGGATATATGTGCGGGGTCTACAGAAAGCAGAATTACTACGGCGCGTCCTCAGTCGAGACATCATTAACCTGGAGGATTACGTTGGGCCTACATTGAAGAATATGGTTGCTAGCGATGCGTTCTGTATGTATCATTCCCTTGCGAGGGAAAACAAACCAAAATGTGCGCTGAACAACGCTATGAAAATTAGGACCTGGTTACGGGGGAGACAGGATCGCGTGGATAGTCCGATTTATATGGAGCCAATCAGCATACCATCGCAGTCGGGGGAGAGGAAGCGTACCAGCACCGTAAACAACGTTGCTCAACACATTGTATCCAGGCCCACCAAGCTTAACTTCGTAACGAAAAATTCACCGGGCGAGAACACACGTGTTTTCCCACCTTTGTGCGAGACACCAGAGACCCTGGAGACGCTCACGAACGGGTCAATGACATCGCTTAGCGGGGAAAGTAACGCATCTGGTTCTTACGTCACCGGTGAGCTAGTTGGGCTCTATAAATGTAAAGAAACACCAACCCGCCTCTCCCACATACCGACACCCCCACCTACACCACCGCGAGTCACAGTGCATCGCTATTCCTTGTGTAAGAACTTCAACAATGAACAGCTTAGAGGTGATCGACGGGATGCGGATGATAAAAGCATCCACGAAAGGGGTCTATCCCGCAGACCGTATTCCGAAAGTCTGGTGTAGACCCGCTGCGATAGTCGCTAACACTGATATTCATACACGGCCTGGCACGCATTGGGTTGCAATTTACGTCGACGAGAATGGCAACGCTATCTTTTTCGACAGCTACGGGTTCCCACCAATTATCCCACAACATTACAATCGATTGCGAAGAAACGCCAGAACTCTCCGATGGAGTGGAAAACCCCTACAATCAGCGACATCGAAAGTTTGTGGGGAATATTGTATTATGTTTCTGTATTACATGGCTCGTGGCTTCAGTCTTGATCGTTTCCATAGACTTTTTTCATCGGATAAAGCCAGAAACGATCGTACAGTGACTCTTTTCCACCAGAAAAAGATAGCGCGAGCGGGGCGGGCCAAAGACACAAGTGCATCCGTCGGACTCTCAGGGGACGGGAGGCATACCCTCGGTTGTGTCCAGTCGTGTATACCTGTCGAGTGCTGCTATTCGTGAAAAATTGTAATTACCACGTGTACCTATTGGTGAGGACCAACCAAAGTCCTCGAGGGAGGATCGTTGACTGCAACCATCGTCATAGTGTTGCTGATTTGTCACCCCCGTTTGACTCGCCCCTACAGCTACTCGGCTTTAAATACGGCGGTAGCGCTGTTCGTGAACATCAAACACAGAGTTGCTAGTCTCTGGATCGGCGTAGCTCTATCAACCGAGTCAACGTCCTGTCGTCCCTCACCACAACACGAACCGAGGCCTACATCCAGGGAGAATATCATCTTCAGTCTTGCTCGGGTTCAAAGAGTAACACACGACGCTAACCGCAGCTGCCATCATCCCCATTCAACTCAACAGTCGACGTCTCTATCGTTTTTGGCACTTCTCTTCAAATCGCCAGTGATTGACAACCTTACCCAGACGGACAACCATGGCTGTGGATTACCCACAATCGCTGATTGCCGAGTACCCGCTGGCCGTCTACGTGTATGAGCGTCTGCCGGGGTGGATACCCATTGGGTCAGAGACGCTGTACATGTATTGGGAACCACAAACCGCCTTCTGGGCACCATCCGATTGGAGGCGGCTACCAGCCAACATCCTCGACGAGTGGATACGGCTTGTTAAAAAAAATCACGAATCCGTGATAAAACTAGGTGGTGTACATTATTTCTATCAGCACGGCGTCGTACACCCCGTTAACCAGCCTTACGAGGAGATAATTTTTACCGATTCATACCTGACGATGGGGTACGAGCGATATAGCTGAAATCACACACACACACACACACACACACACACACACACAGACACACACACACACACACACACACACACACACACACACACACACACCGACGCGCGAACGCCCGAGCGAGCGAGGGGCAGAGAGAGCGAGAGAGAGAGAGAGAGAGAGAGAGAGAGAGAGAGAGAGAGAGAGAGAGAGAGAGAGAGAGAGAGAGAGAGAGAGAGAGAGAGAGAGAGAGAGAGAGAGAGAGAGAGAGAGAGAGAGAGAGAGAGAGAGAGAGAGAGAGAGAGAGAGAGAGAGAGAGAGAGACAGAGAGCGACAATGTACCTACTACACGATAATAAACCTTTTCAAATGTATTCCGCGTGATAATTTTCTACGTCACTCACCAATGCATGTAGCAGGCCGTATACTGTTGAATAAAAACATTTATGTCTTGTCGAAAATAATTTCTTTTTTTTGTTCAACCATCCCCTAACCCATCCACGGTACGAGACCATCCTTACCATCCGCAGCGCACCGAAACTTATTTTGCCCACCATATCTGAGAAAGCGAATCGTCTGACAATCAACGCTGCGATCACCGTCGGTATAGTAGTAACCTCACATACCTACCCTCCGCTGCCCCCGCACATACCGCGTCTAGCCGCCGCTACTCCCACCACCGATTCCCCATAATCCTACCCCCACCACCAATTTCCCATACGGCCCCCACCGGGACGGCCCCGCTCGCGAGACACCACATATACACAGCGCACAGGATGACTCATCAGGCGTCTCTCGGTAAACCTCCTTTACTACTTACGGCCCTCGTTATATCTAGACACAAGTTTTGCATACGTTCGGTATAATAAGGTTAGAAAGATCTTACATCACGAGTAAATGAGATAAATCACAAAAACTTACCGTTTTATTTCTCACAGCTAATGCTCAAAGTGTCCTCCGTTGACCTCGACGCAGCAACGGGCTCGCCGGAGAAGACTCTGCGCACAACGCCCAAGCATTTCCGGTGTAACCCTAACGACTAGCCCCTCGAACCGTTGCTCGCGGTCGGCGCGATCCTGTATGGGCTCCCGATACACGTGTGACTTTATATGGCCCCAGAAAAAAAAGTCGAGGGGATTCAGGTCCGGGGATCGTGCCGGCCAATCGCGCATTCCCCCTCGGCCTAGGTATCGGTTGCCGAATACTGCGGACACCGACTCCTGCGCAATTCGACTCGTATGAGCCGGTGCTCCATGGTGCTGGAAAATAACGCGCCCCATTTCCTCTGCGCCTATCCCTGCACGCCTGCACATACGGCGTAGATGCATGGAAATGAAATCGGCGTACTGCGCGCCCGTCAAATTTCCCGCAAACTCAAACGGTCCAATCTGAAAGGAAACAAATAATCTAACGTTATCCGTAATATCTATTTTTGTTGGGCTTACATTCCATTCGATAGTACGAAAGAAGCAGAGTTTAAAAAATTTCATATCTTCTCAATATTATCGTTTCAACATTCTTGTCGGAAAATGTTGCTTCATATTTTTGGAATTGAATCTACAAAGCCGGGTAACTCTCCAATATTTTAATTTTTCATTTTCTCGATAATCATTCTGGCGTGTCATATACCACGTAAAGGAATAAAAAGCTTACCAGCCGATTTCCGATTATTCGAGCCCACATGTTGAGCGGCGGAAAGCGGTACTGGTTGCGCGTTGCAATTATGCGGTGCGGATTTTCCTCTTTTGGCGCCCACCAATAGAAGTTTTTTGAATTCCATGCACCGTTTTTTCCGAACGAGCTTTCATCGGTAAAGAGGATTCCGTCCAGAAAATGTTCGTCCTACTCTTGGTGGCGAATGAGCCAGCGACAAAAATCGCTCCTTCTTTCGTAATCACCTGCAATCAATCCTTGCACTCGAGTGTAGTGGTACGGGTATAATCCTTCCGCCTTTAGCGTCCGCTGCACAGTCGAAGCGCTGACCTGGAGGGATTGAGCAACGGCGCGCGTACTTGTTGTCCTCTCGACGCGGGGTCCGCGCCGTCCGTGGCCGTCCCGCGTTGACGTGGCTGGGCATGACGTTTCCACTGTCACGCATGCGATTAAACGCCGCCGAAATTATTTTATCGGTCGGGTGCCGTCTCCCAAGGTATTGCTCGGCATAGAGCCTAGCCGCTGCACGGGCGCTAAAGTTACACTGCCCATAACAACCGATCATGTCCGCGTACGCTTGCGCCGTGTACTCAACCATGTCGTTGTGTACGTATTGCACTCTCAATTCGATTGTTTTATTTTGTTCACTATTTATTTCAAGTAATAAATATTCGCTATAATTCACTATGATTCGCTATAATAAATGTATGCACATACTATTCACCGACTCGCGTGAGCAACCACTGAAAAGCCGTAACCTTGTTTGTCTACGTTCAATTGTTTTTCACGCGTTCTGCACAGATTAGACGCACCGCTAATAATCCGGGGCGGAATAATTTTTTTCATGGATGTGCGGAAGAAAAATCGGGCATTGTCACCTGTCATCCCTTGATGACTTATTGTTGTCTAATAATTTTTTTGCAGTACGACGGAGGTCTCGTACATATAAAAACATATGCGAGAAGTAAGTAGAAGCTTCAGACACGGTAAATAGTTTTTTCTTTTGTAAATTAAACCTGTATCATACAACAATCGATTCGTGTTCTATCTCCCTCTCTGCCGATTAATTGAGACTAATATTTTTTTTTAACTACTACGGACTTTGAGAACACGAAAGGAGAGATGTCAGAAAGAGCCAAAAACTTCGGACGCACGAAATAATTTTTTTGATCGCAAGTGTATCACACTACGGTACAGCATTCTAACCGCTCATCCCTTGTTGACTGATTGTTGTCTAATGATTTATAAAGCGTACTAGAGAGTTTCAGTACACATGGAGACACATGGAAGGAGTAGCCAGAAGATTTAGAAAGACAGAATGATTTTTTTCTGGAAAGTATTGCATACAACAGGCGAGCAGTGTGACTTCTCATCCCTTGCCGATTCATTTTTGTCCAATATTTGTTTTTGAAATACTGGCGAATTCTGATACATATAAAGAGGTATGTGAAAAATAGCCGAAGGCTTCAGACGCATGAAAAAAAAAAATTATTTAAGCCACACCACCATTGAGCCAACCACACGACAATCGAGCAGGGATACCTGTTCCCCCTTAATGACTTCACGTTGCGTAGCACTTCTCTACGGTACTTGAGAGTCACAGTACACACCAAAAGATGATAGAGAAGTAGCCATAAGCTTGAGAGGTGCGGAATAATTTCTTCCGTTAAAATTGTACGGTAGAACAGTCGAGCAGCGTCACCTGTTACCCCTCGATGACTTATTATTGTCTAATAGTTTTTTTTTTTACAGTACGAGAAAGTTCCCGTGCATATAAAAACATATGTGAGAAGTTACTAGAAGCTTCAAACACGGGAAATCATATTGATTTTATTAAATCTGTAGCATGCAACAACCGATGAGTCCCACCTCTCAAGCCTGGACCATTTGTTGTTGACCAGTATTTTCTCTGAATTCCTGCAGAATACTGGTACGCATGCAAATCGATGTAAAAAGTGGCCAGAATATTCGGGCGCAAGCAATTTTTTTTTGCTACCAGATGTACAACATTTTATTTTTTATCAATTTACTTCTCTGCCGATTATTGGGGACTAATATTTTTTTTCCAACTACTAGAACCTTGAAGTGCACGGAAAAACTAATGTGAGAAAGAGCCAAAAACTCCGGACGCAGGAAATAATATCTTTGATCGATAGTGTACTATGCGACGTTCCCGCAGCATGACCTCTCATTCCTTGATGACTGGCTATCGTGTAATGGTTTATTTGGCTTACTAGAGAGTTTCAGTACACATGAAGACACATGAAACAAGTATCCAGAAGCTTCAGAAATCGAGAACGATTTTTTTCCGGAAAGTGTTCCATACAACAGTCGAGCAGTGTGGTTTCTCATCCCTCGCTGATTCATTGTTGTCTAATATTCGTTTTCGAAATACCTGCTAGTTCTCTTACATGTAAAGACGTATGTGAAAAGTAGGCAAAAGCTTCAGACACAAGAAACCATATTTTTTATCCAAACTCCACCACACACCAATCGAGCAGTGGTACCTTGCCTGCCTTGATCACTTCTCGTTGTCGAGCACTTCGTTACAGTGCTGGAGAGTTACAGTACACACAGAAAGATGGGTGAGAAGTGGCCATGAGCTTGCTAGGCGCGGAATAATTTTTTTTCATGGAAGTCGTACTATAGAACAATCGAGCAGTGACACCTGTCATCCCTTGGTGATCTATTGTTGTCTAATATTTTTTTTCGGTACCACGAAGTTCTCGTAGATATAAAAACATAGGTCAGAAGTAATTAGAAACTTCAGAAACGGGAAATAATTTTTTTTATGAGACCTGTACCTTGCAACAATCGAGAAGTCTCACCTCTCATGCCTGGACAATTAATTGCTGTCCAGTATTTATTCTGAATTTGTGGAGAGGTCTAGTACGCATTCAAATAGATCTATCAAGTCGGAAGAATATTCAGGCACACGTTTTTTTTTGCTGCGAGGTGTACAATACAACATTTGATTTTTCATCTATCTTCTTCTCTGCCGATTTATTGAAACTAATATTTTAATTCAACTACTAGCGACTTTTAGTATACAAAAGTACTAATGTCAGACGGACCCAGAAACTTCAGACGCACGAAATAATATTTTTCATCGAAAGTGTACCATACGACGTTACAGCAGCCCGACCTCTCATCCATTGATGACTGGTTTTGTTCTAACGATTTATTCAGCGTACTAGAGAGTTTCAGTACACATAAAGACACATGAAAGAAGTAGCCAGAGGCTTCAGAAATCACGAATGATTTTTTTTCTGGAATGTGTTCAATAGAACAGTCGAGGAGTGTGACATCTCATCAATCGCCGCTTCATTGTTATCCAATATTTGTTTTTGAAAGACTGGCGAGTTCTCCTACACATAAAGACGTATATGAGAAATAGCCAAAACCTTTAGACGCACGAAACAATTTTTTTCATTCAAGCTCCCACACACAACAATCGATCAGTGGTACCTTCATTCCCATGATCAGTTGTCGCTTTACAGTACTGGACAGTTACAGACCACACAGAAAGATAGCTAAGTAGTAGCCAAAAACTTGAGATGCGCGAATTTTTTTTTTCATGGATTTTGTACGGTAGAACGATTGAGCAGTGTCACCTGTTATCGTTTGATGTCATATTGTTGTCTAATATCTTTTTTACAGTACGAGGAAGGTGTCGTACATATAAAAACATATATGAGAAGTAACTAGAAGTTTCAGACACGGAAAATCGATGTTTTTTTTCTTAAACCTGTATCATACAACATTCGATTCTTGTTCTATCTCCCTCTCTATCGATTTATTGAGACTAATATTTTTTTTCAACTACTAGAGACTTTTAGAATACGAAAGAACCGACGTCAGAAGGAGCCAATAACTTTGGACGCACGAAATCATTTTTTTGATCGCACTTGTATGACACGACGATACACCAATCCGACGTCTCATCCTATATTGACAGATTGCTGTCTAATCATTTATGCAGCGTACTGGAGAGTTTCGGTGCACATGGAGACATATGGAAGAAGTAGCCAGAAGCTTCAGAAATAGAGATCGATTTTTTCCTGAAAAGTATCCCATACAACAGTCGAGAAGTGTGTTTTCTCATCCCTTGCCGATTCATTGTTGTCCAATATGTGTTTTTGAAATACTGGCGAGGTCTCCTACACATAAAGACGTATGTGAGAAGTCGCCAAACGCTTCAGACAAATGAATTTTTATTTTCATTCCAGCCGTACCACACATCAACCGAGCAGCGGTACCGTTCCTACCTTGACGGCTGCTCGTTGTCTAGCACATATCTAGAGTACTAGAGAGTTACATGCAGTACACACAGAAAGATGGCAGTGAAATAGCCATAAGCTTGAGAGGCGCGAAATAATTTTTTTCATTCAGGTTGTACGGTAGGACAATCGAGTAGTGTCACCTGTCACCCCTTGATGACTCATTGTCGTCTTATATTTTTTTTACAGTACGAGAAAGTTCTCGTATATATAAAAACATACGTGAGAAGTAAATAGAAGCTTCAGATACGGGAAATTATATTTTATTTAACTAAATCTGCACCGAACAACAGTCGAGAAGTCCCACATCTCATGCCTGTATCATTTATTGTTGTCCAGTATGTTTTCTGAATTCCTGGAAAGTTCTACTACGCATATAAACAGGTGGAAAAAGTGGCATGTTTTTTTTGCTACGGAGTGTACACTACAAAATTTGATTTTTGATCTATCTCCTTCTCTGCCAATTTATGGAGAGTAATATTTTTCATTTCAACGACTAGCAACTTTTGGTACACGAAAGAACCAGTGCCAGACGGATCAAGAAACTTCGGACGCACGAAATAATATACTACGAAATGATACGAAATGATGTACTTAGCTTACGTTTTCTGAATGACGATCCTTCGGACTTGGGTGAAAGGGCCTTCGCTCTCGGCCTGTTACGCTCGCTAGTACAATGTCTGTCGATTGGCCGCACACACGCTGTGTTTACACTGGTGCCGCAGATGGGTCAGATGGTCCCTTCACGAGTGTAAAGAGCGCAGGGAGGATTCACGATACTTTTCGAAGTAAATAGATATGCAAATCTTAGAAATGCAAATGGATGCAAAAATAGATATGCAAATGGATGCTCGAAGAACAGAGTTGAATTATTAAATGCAGGACAGCGGTACGAATCGCGATACAAGGTCGGAGTCGATAGAAGCGATCTTTCTGGTTCGGAAGATGATGCTGACCTGATTTTTCTTTAATCCTCTGGACCTTCCTGCTCCAGATTTCCCTTCTTGGATGGAGTAGGAGAAAAGGGGGTTTTTGTTTTTGATTCTCTCTTAACCAATCGGAGTGGTCGACGTGGGAGACAGTTCTTTGTATCTCGGAGTCTGGGCGCACGAAATTAATTACAAATAGACCAATCGGAATGAAGCTATTCCGAGCGAGTTTTCGTGGAAATAACGCATGGGATCGTGTTTGTTTATCTAAAGTCTAGGGCCCGGCGCCGATTCGCCCCCGCGATAGTGCAGCTGCGATGCGCCTCGTAGCCCTTTCATGTGCATTTTATTTTCGTTGCAGCCCGGTTTTATGACCGAGTCGAGTGGGTTTTTCCGGCGATCTTCGCCTACCCTTGGTTCCCACACGGATTAGAAAATCGGAGCTCCGCTATGTCTTCGCCGGCGGGTGAACTCTGGGTCGTCTGGCTTGCAGTATGATATTTTTTGTTTTACGACTTTTCCGAGAAAGCGTGCCTAAAACTACGTTCTCGTTGAATTCGAGTGCGTAAGGAGGGTCGTACGAAAGTACGCCCGACGCTCGCTTATTATATACAAGAACGTGTCGAAAAATGTAAATGCCAGATTCGTTAAATGGTTATTCACGATTTCCATGGGAAATCGCTCAGGCCAGCGTTCTCGCCGGATTTCAACAAAGTACGAGAGAAAACGCAATATTTCTATGCGCTTTGCTCGCGACGTGACACCTCCCCCCTTTAGGATTGAGCGTCTCGCTCGATCAGGTTCGTTGGGGATTGCAATCGAAAATATAGTGGCACGATAGTATGAATTGGCATTGTCATTGATCGACTTACAATTTGACTTAAATATATTCGAGGATTCGTATCTATTATGACGGTGTGACTTATAGTTATCTTGCGCTTAGGAGGTACGCATGAATTTCATTATCACCTTATAAGAAGGCGTCTGTATTTCTTTTAATAAGATTATCCTACGAGATTTTTTGTTGCTTTTTTTCAGAATTATGTACATATCTTTTTTTTCTTCACTGTAAGATGTATATTTACGCGTTTTCTCCTTTGTTTTTCTTTACGAATGGATATTTATTTACTCATTTCAACTTATCTTACTTGACAAGGTTAAAAGAACAATAGTAATTAGGATAGAGAAAACGTTATTAGGCATGACTAAAATAGTCGTTTTGATACTCGAATGTCTTCTCGTGCGAACTCAAAGGAAAGGATCGTGTTTTAGGAGGTTGATCGTACCTTGAGCGATCGGAGATGTTAGTTTCAGAGATCATGCGTTGCAGCGTTGGTCTTGACTAGATCCTTTGGTTCGACTGAAGGAGCTGTCACGAGTTTATGAATTTCTTTACCAGTTCCACCGCTGACGTTTTCCTCTTAGGTCGTTGAGCCAGGTGCATCAGGAGGTGCATAACCGAGTCCCGTACTGCACCGATGAGGTAGTATCACGTCCTGAGGGGACGTGGGCATATCGTTTTATCGCGGTTCCCTCTTTTTAGCCTACGCCTAGCGCAATAGCTCGGGATGAGGGTGAAAAAGGGAAAGGTGCATGCGAAGATAGGAGTGACGCAGTGACTCGATTAAGAAATGAATTGATCTATACAAATAATTAACAGTTTGGGATTTATTGAAATTAACCAATTTAGTTAATTCCGTCAACATGAAAATACATAGAGGTTCGCTTACATTTATGATGCGCCGTGGATACGATAATCGGTTTACAGCGGTTGGGTTCGGGCCTCCGCAGATAGGTCGGACCCCTCGGTTGCGCACGCTCCGTGACAATGTTGAAATTACACGTTGATACAAATTTTCACACATGCGAGTTTCACACGTACACATTCAACGTAGACAGTTAAATGATTTCTTACAGTTCGCGGTTTTATGAGGAACAATTTCGAAGTTTAAGTTTCGCGTTTTTATGAGGAACAATTTCAAAGTTCAAGTTTCGCGTTTGCTGTCAGGAGACAGATGTTCTACTTATTCCGATGAAAGTTGTTGGGAGAATGACTTCATAATTTCCTTCTTCCAGGATGTAGGAAAATTGGGATGGTGAGGTAGTGGGAGAATGGCCCCCTGGGAGAGTGCACATTTGGGGGTGCATTCTTTTGGATTGGTGGAAAATATGTATAATGTTGAAATGAGAGTGGGAGCGAGGAGTGGGTTGCGATAGCCACAACCGTCGCTCTATTTCCGGGAATTGGAGCTGCGCTTTTTTATCTGGAGCGCGGAAAAAATACAGAGGAAAAAGGGGCCTTGTTGGCGCTAAGAACGCACGCTCGAGATAGGGCTTGTTGACCGAGGCCCGCGAGTCCGCATGGGATATACCAGCCGTTTTATGACTGGGTCAACTTCCTGGGTCGGAGGATTTTCTTCTAGCGAGTGTATATTTTAAGGATTTGGACATTTTTCCGCTCTTGGATGGTCGTTGGCATTCGGCATCGTTGCGTCGTTATATATTTCCGTCTTTACGAATATCATTACGGGTTTCTTGCGTATCGCTTCACGTGTTCGTCATCCTTGTAACCCGAAGGTTTCCTTTGTGTATTTTTAGTCTTAAGGACACTCTGCGATGTACTCGGACTCTGTTTGGATTACAGCGAGACTGTCCGAATTTTTCCCGCTTGTATATTTGTTCTCAATATCGTTAAGACCGCTACGCTTTCGCGTGGGAAGGTAAGAGAAACGCTTAGTTATATTATTATGGATAAGCTACATTTCCGCCGTGGTGGGCCTAACTCTAAAGAAAAATATTTAAATCCGTCGAAAAATGAGAATGCCGCTATCGTGCTATTAAGCTTAAAAATACATTGTACGCATTTGGTCACGACGTGGCAGTAGACCGACCAGCCGTAGGTTGTACGTATGGATCACCGTATCTGTGAGAAGCGTACTCGATCGAACGATGGGTAACATTCGGGTGACACCAGCGTTTGCTGAACCGAATTCAAAGAATTTTTCCCAGTTGCGATTTCAAATGGAGTCCGCTTGGTTGACAGTGTTTTGACCACTGATCCCCCGTGCCATATTGTTTATGGTAGAGGGCTGGTCTACAGGAAACATGATGTGGTTTCGTACCTTGTCGATGTCTTCTGCGGAATGGATCTCACATGGTAGTTCTGGGTTGGTGTATCACCAAGCAGACTTCGTCGTCGGCTTCATGCTTGCAGGTAGTATGGCTTTGACAGGAACAGGTATGAATTTGTACCCGATGTCTCCGTAAAGGTAATATGGGGAAAGGAATTACAGGTCACTTGAGTTCTTGTTTTGGTAATATATGAGTTTGAGGAGTAAGGAGATATTTTTCGTTCCCACGAGTGACAGGTTGATCGTAATAACATTCTTTTAATACTCTTTTAGCCTTCTTTTAACATACTTTTAGCATTATTTTAACCTTCTTTTAACATTCTTTTAACGTGATCAGGTTTACTTCTATATGTAAATTCGTCTAGTGCTTGTATCGCAGGAGATAAACTATTTTGAAGAATTTAACATTCTCGGTTACATTATTGAATAAGTATACCGTAGTATAGCGTTTAAATTTGTTTCTGGATGTGTCGCTCATCAGATATAAATGTAGTGTTAACATTGGGCGGATATCTTTTAAATTGGTGTTAGATAATTCTTAATAGATAGCGTTGTTGTTTTTGGAAATTTGAATTTGTTTTTGGAATTTCGAAGTTGTTTTTGGGATTTCATAAAAGTTATACCCCTTGATGTTTTTGAATAGTTCGATAACAGCCATCTGGAAAAACAGAGTAATTGTTGTGGTTATTTATTTAATTAGGATTAAAATCGGATTCGTCGACTCTTGGTGGTTTGTTCTTTTTGTTTTTGCTTTCAGTGTTAATGTGTGAGTATCGCAATCTGTTTTCATACACTATTCGTGGTTTGTTATTATATTGGATTTTTACGTTACCCTCGTCCAGTTTTTCTAGAACCTTATGTGGTCCGGTATAATGGTCTCCGAGTTTACCTGGTTTCGGTCCCTTTTGGAGGTAGACGTATTCTCCTACCTTAAAACTTTTAGGATTGGCATTTTTAAAATAATATTTTTTTGAACGATGTTTGGATGAGATTAAATTTTCGTAAGCAAGGTTTCTGATTCCGTTTATTCGTGTTATCAATTCGATTAAGTATCCACGATAAGTGGGTACTTGGTCTGATTCGCGAAGAGGTTCACTCGACGGGACTCTTGGGAGTTTTCCAAAGACTACCTCATAAGGAGTATGTCTTGTGCTTTCGTGAACACTGGTGTTGTATGAGAGCATAGCTAGTTCCAACCATTGATTCCATTCGTTATCCTTATCGGTATACTGTTTCAAGAATTCGGCTAGCACGTGGTGAGACCTTTCAAGGGATCCATTGGACTGGGGGTGAAACGCTGTAGTTCGGTATCGCTTTATGCGGAAGCGTTTCGCGATTCTTTTCATTAGACCGCTTAGGAAGTCACTCCCCTGATCCGTCAGTAATGCCTTGGGTGCGCCGAAAATACATATGAATCTTTTTATGAATGCATCAGCGACTGTTGTCGCAAGTGCATTTGACAGCGGGATTGCAACACAATATTTTGATAAATGGTCTTGGATTGTGAGAATGTACTCGTTTTTATTGGAAGTACGTTGCATTGGACCTACTATATCCATCGATATTTTTTCGAAAACTGTACCTGGAGTGTCGGTAATTATCATCGGTTGTTTGGCTTTGACTCTGACTGATTTCTTTAATTGACATTCGAGACATTGTTGCACTCTCCTTTGAATGTCAGTTTTTAGATCTTCTCAGAAATATTCATGTGTAATTCTGTTGTACGTTTTTGAGACACCTTTGTGTCCTCCTATCGGGGACTTGTGCATCTCGTAAAAAATGGAATCGCGTTTTTCGATCGGCACGTACTGTAATGTTCCCAAACAAATCAATATTTTGATTGGACTGGCTTCGAACGTTTCTTTAATTATGTTGAGGACGTCGGCCCATATTAGGTGCTCGACGTGATTACTGTGGCAAATACTCAGCGACTGGAGGTTGAGATCTTCGCAAAGGTCTGTTAATTCTCTTACGCTTTCCTTAACATTTTCTGATACGAAGGATAATGATCCAGAATATTCGTCTTTGATGACTCAGGCAACATGATATTTTTTTCCGACCTTTTTACTGTAGGCTCGGCCTACTGATAAATCTTTCCAGAGGGGAAGCTTGTTTGATTCCGATAATTTTTGTGCTCCAGTGTCACATGGTTTTCCTTGTGAGTCGATGAAATAGACTAAATTGTCATTACGGAAATGGAATAATTCTTTCGTATCAATGCAATTGGCGAATTTAAATTTGGACATTGTTGGTTCCTCTGCAGGAGGATCTTCGTCTTCGGAAGTTAATGGATCATGAGAACTGGTATCTGAATCTGTCGAATCGTCCGAGTTACGATCGGTGGATTTTTTTGAATAAGCGATAGGACGTGCTTTGTGCTGGCTAGGACCCTCAGCTGTTTTAGGGTGAACGGCCTCTCTGGGCCGTCGGGCACGCGTAGGCCCGAATATCTCGGCCTCTGTTTCCTCGTCGCTACTCTCCTAGTAGTTTATGGGTTTACAAGTACGGCGCGCAAGGTGTCGGGGTTCGGAGTGCACGTCTACCCGTTCGGTGGTAGGTGCATCGACACTGGTCATAGCGTTGTCGCCAGATGTTTCGTTTTCTCGTTGTGACGGTTTTCCTAATTCCGGGGATGCATCATTTTTTGCTCGTGAACGAGTAACAACGTTTATATGTTCTTCACAGGGAATGGGATGGACTTCAGCTTGAGTTGTGAAAGTTGTGGGATTTTCGTTTTCCTCATCGCTATCACTAGTCTCTTCTAATTGGCGTGCTAAATCTTGTAACGTGATTTTTGAATTTTCGATTTGTTCCTGTTGACAATTGGGTATAAGGCGTCAGCGTTTGAGTTAAGTGGGCCGGGTTTGTAGACGACTTCGTAGTCATATTCGGGAAGTTTGAGTCGACATTTGAGTACACGCGCGTTAGCGTCTTTAGCAGTTCTGAACCAAACCAAGGGCTTATGATCGGTAACGAGCGTGAACCTTCTACCATAGATATAAGGACGGAAGGCCTTCACGCCGTGAACGATTGCCATGGCTTCCTTCTCGTATGTATCGTACCGAAGGGCTGCGCCACGTAATACGCACGATGTGTACGCTATGGGTTTGTCTTTTCCTATTTCTCCCTGTGACAGGACTGCGCCCAGAGCGTATCCGGAAGCATCTGTCGTAATAATAAATGGTTTATCGAAATCGGGGTACTGGAGGATAGGGGCTTCGCATAATTTATTTTTAAGAATTTCGAATGCTGTTTGCTTTTCGTTCGTCCATTCAAAGTCGGTTTTGTCCTCTAAGAGATGAGTTAGAGGTTTTGCAATTTTTGAAAAGTCCTTTATGAACCTGCGATAATATCCTGTTAAATCCAAGAATTGGCGGATATTTTTAACGTTTTTTGGAATAGGAAATTCTTTTAGTGCCGACAATTTGTTTGGGTCTGGTTTTAATCCATCTTCTCCAATTATGTGACCGAGGTAATTTACTTCTGGCCTGAGAAATTCGCATTTATCCGGTTGTAGTTTGAGGTTAGCCTTACGCAATCGTTCCATTAATTTGTGAATTTTGTCACCGTGTTCTTCTAAGTCTTTCGCGTAAACTACGATATCGTCAAGATAAACAAAGAGGGATACTCCTTGGAGTCCGCTGAGCACAACATCCATTAAGCGTTGGAAGGTTGCCGGAGCATTTTTTCAGCCCGAAAGGCATTCGGGTGAATTCATAGTGCCCGTATGGCGTGGAGAAGGCTGTCTTTGGTTTACCCTCGAAGTTCATCTCGATTTGATGAAAACCGGATGCTAAATCGAATACGGAGAAATAGGTTGCGTGTCCTAATTGGTCCAGAATGTCAGTGATATTCGGTAAAGGGTAAGAATCGCCGATTGTTTTCTCGTTAAGGGCTCGGAAGTCTATTACCATCCGCCAACGTTTATTGCCGTTGGAGTCCGGTTTTTTCGGTACTATCCAAACAGGACTGTTATTTGAGGATTCCGAGTGGTTTATGATATTTGATTCTAGCAGCTCATCTACCTGACGCTGGATTTCGCCTTTAAGGGCTTGTGGGAACCTATACTGTTTGGTGTTGATTGGGAGGTCGTCGACTGTAAGAATTTTATGTTTGAGTACGTGGGTAGCTCCCAGTATTTCGTTTTTTATATGGAACCGATCTGAATACGTTTCGATAATTTCTTCGACATGTTTTAATTCTTCGTCTCCCAAGTGATCTAGACGTAAGAGATTCTTGATTATTTCTGAACGCTCTGGATTTTTTTCGTTTATACGCGATGTTGACTCAGAGGTGGAAACGCAATTTACGTTTGTTTCTAAAATTGTTATTTTTACATTTAGGGTCTTATTTTGGTTTTGATGTTTATTTTGATTCGTTGTCAACTTTCGTTTTTCTCATTGTTTAGTTTTTTGATTGGTGTTGATTTTTTTCTTTTCGCGTTTTCGTCTTTGTTTGATTTTCGTTTTTTATTTTGATCGTTTTTTGATTTTTTATTTTTTTGATTATTGGTTTTTTGATTATTGGATTTTGTTCTTGTTCTTTCCTCGCTACAGAAATTTTTATTTGATTTTCCTTGGTCATCGCTTTCATTAGAGCGAAGACAAGGTTTTGTTTCAATGTTTTTCGCCGAAATTTTTGGATTGGCCTCTATTGGGCTCTGGATTGACGTGATTGTCTTGCAATCTACGCCTGGAATAGAAGGATCACGAGGGATGGAACTAGAACTGGAGGTTGTCGTGCAACCGGATTTTCTTTTGTTTTTGTTTTTGTTTTGGTTTGTTTTTTATTTTTGGTTTTTATTTGGTTTTTCTTCGTCTTCGCTCTCGCTGGAGCGTTGACAAAGTTCTATTTCGACATTTTTTGTCGATGTTTTTGGATTGGCCACGACTGGGCTCTGGACCGGCGTAGTTGTCATGCAAGCTACGTCCGAATTAGGATTAGAATCGCGAGAAATTGGAATAGCATCGCGAGAAATAGGATTGGAACTGGAGATTGTCATGCAATCAGGATTTGATTCGATTTTTGTCAGGTCTTCGACAATGTCGAATTCCTGTAGTTTTATAACTGGCACGCGCAGTCTTACGGCATCATTTGTAGTATTGAAAACTTTCAAATGGGCCTTTCCGTGGGTGTTTGTTACCAGGCAGTCGCCGGCGTAAACACCCTGGCGGATTTTTAAAGGCGGGATATACCCTTCTTTTAACGTGCGGTTTTCGACTTTCACATGAAAGGTCGTTTCCGAACGCGCGGGGATTTCGATCACCTCGTCGGGTTCGTTTGTTCGTTCGAACGGCCATGCCTTGTCTTCAAACTCGAGACATTCAGTCTTGAAATTTAGTTTTGATTTTGAAGCGAAAAAGAATCGGGACCCCAATAAACCGGGGTAGAGAAGTTGCACCTCGTCAGGTATGATGTGGATTAGAGTTTCGAAATTCAGTATTTGCATCGTTACTGTTTAGTTTTGGGTTAATCTCGGAATTCCGGTTGGAAGTGAACGAGTGGGAAATGGTTTGAGTTATTCGTGAGAATAGAGGAACGCGCCGGAAAATGAAGAGGTTGAAATGCACTCGCGTTAAATATAAAGAATAGGTTTATTTTACACTATTTAACTATTATACTAATTAATGAGTTGTAAATTGTTTGAAGAGAGCACGAAGGTGACCGTTGCCGCGGGAGCTAACGCGGGCGTAAATCGCGTTAGTCCGTTGGCATTAAGAAGGGGGGAAGAGACCGAAGCTGACCGTTTACCGAAGCGACTCGTGAAGCAGTGATTGACCCGGACACTGTCCTAGTCAAGCGCGCGACCAGCCGAGAGACGTCGACCTCTAGCGGGGTCTCCCGAAATTAGGGAGTCGTAGATGGAGTTTCCGAAACATTCTCCCCGCCCTCGGCGACAGTCGTCGACGAAGAGTCCACTGGAAGTACGGCCAACTTGGCAGTCGGTCGCTTGAAGGTGGAAGTGGCCGTGCGAAGTGTCACCACCCTGGTTAGACCATCCGACCCGGGGTGAAGGTCGACCACCCGTGCTAGTGGCCATCGTGAAGGTGGAAATCGTTCGTCCGTGTTTAGCACGAGTGAGCCGATTTGGATTTCGTGTGAAGGGTGTCGCCATTTATAAATCGACAAGCTTCGCTGAAGGTACTCCGAAGACCACCTCCGCCAGAAGTGCTGTAATTTTGCCTGAAGGAATTGCCACCGTGAAAGTCGAGGTTCTGGAATTGAAGTGAGAGAAGGTTCTGGCACTGTGGTAGGTGCCTCGCCGATGGTGAAGTGACCCGGTGTGAGGGGAGAAATGTCCTCGGGGTCGTCCGATAAAGGACAAAGTGGCCTGGAATTTAAGACAGCCTCCACTTGCGCAAGAAGAGTCGTAAATTCTTCGTACGTAAGTGAGGCTTCTCCGATTACCCGACGAAGGTGATATTTCGCGGATTTTACCGCACCCTCCCATTTTCCACCCATGTGAGGTGCGGCCGGAGGTTTGAAGGACCAGTTCGTCCCAAGGTTGGTCAGCGATATGATCGTAGAATTCATTTCGGCTGATCCAGCCTTGAAGAGAGCACGAAGTGCAGTATCGGCGCCGATGAAGTTGGTCCCGCAGTCACTATAAATAGTGTGACTGATTCCTCGTCGTCCGGAAAACGGCCGATAGGCGGCAACGAAGGCCTCTGAAGTATAATCCGTGACGAGTTCGAGGTGGACCGCGGAAGTAGTAAAGCAAACAAAAACGGCAAGATAAGCCTTGTACGTTTTTGTTCCTCGTCCACGCCAGGTCTTGACAGTGAAGGGTCCTGCGTAGTCAATGCCGGTGTGGAGGAAGGCCCGTGAAGGTGTGACTCGCGCAGTCGGAAGTTGACCCATAAGTTGTTGTGCTTGAAGTCCTCGAAATCTGGCACACGTGGTGCACCGAAGGATGTACGATCGAATTGGAGCCCGGCCACCCGGAATCCAGTACGATCGACGGAGGAAGCTTAACGTGGATTGGGTACCACCGTGAAGCGTTCGAAAGTGCGAATCAGCGATGATCCATGAAGTGAGCGGAGAGGTCCGGGGCAATATTGACGGATGTTTTGCCTCGGGCTGTAGAAGGGCGTTCGTCAGCCGGCCGCCAAGTCGAAGGGTCTCTAGTTGTTCGACAAAGGGGTTGAGAGCGGCAAGAGAGTGGCCCCGATTGAGGGTCGCTCCGCTCGAAATCATCTGAAGTTCAGCCGAGAAGTGTGTGCGTTGAATGAGGCGTATCCAGAAGAACCTTGCCTCTTCCAAATCTCCCGTGTTCAGCGGGTAGGTTATTGAGGCGTGCGGAAGCCGTTTGAAGCGGGCCACCGCCCTCTGACATACTGCCGTGATCCGAAGAAGGCGAGTGAGCGAGGCGTACCGTTGCAGAAGGTCCCAAGTGATAGGACTGTTCTCGGAGGTGGTGGTGAAGGCGAGACCTGATCGTTGTTCGAGGTCGCCATCCGGTGGAAGTTCGGCTGAAGAAACTGGCCATGAAGATGGCGGTCGCGCGAGCCACTCAGGCCCGTGCCACCAAAGATGGTGCTTGGACAGTAGTAGTATAGCTGTGACAGTTCTAACCCAGGTCCTCTGAGGGGGGTGCGGGGCGGGGGGTTCACGCGGGGAGGGGTATGACGTCACGCGGGGAGGGATATGACGTCACGCGGGGAGGGGTATGACGTCGCGCGGAGCGAGGTATGACGTCACGCGGGGAGGGGGACTCGGCGGAGTGGCTGACCTCTCTCTCTCTCTCTCTGTCTCTCTCTCTGTCTCTCTCTCTCTCTCTCTCTGTTTCTCTCTCTCTGTCTCTCTCTCTCTCTCTCTGTCTCTCTCTCTCTCTCTCTCTCTCTCTCTCTCTCTGTCTCTCTCTCTCTCTCTCTCTCTCTCTCTCTCTTGTAGCGACTGTCGCCAGAGAGCCAAGTTGGTTGACCCGTGTCGCTGAGACAAGCGATCGGATTACACGTATGCATGAGAGAGAGCGAGAATGAGAGATGGAGCGACCGCATCGCATGCATGTGAGATAGAGCGACTCATCTGCATGTATATAGACATATACACTTTAGACATTCAACGATTAAAGCAATTGGGTTTGTTTGGGTGAAATCCCAAAAAAACCGCCGCGCACGTCTTCGAACATCTATTGCATCTCAAGGCCAAAATGCTTGGGACATTCGCAAAAGAATAAAATTATGCGAATGATATTGCAAGCGCTTCGCGGATCTCGTCGAAAAAAAGTTGATGTCAGCAAAAATCTAAAAGTCTGTAGAAAAATATATAATGAACAAATGCACACGGCACCAAGGATGCAGCTGTTATAGAAATGGAATATAAATCGTGATTGAGAGGTACACACTTTCAGCGTACATAGGAAAATAAAGCACCGTTAAAATGTCGATTCAGCATCACGTGTCATCTCAAGGTCAAAATGCCAGAGATATTCACGAAAGAATAAAATTATGCGATTGATTCTGCGAGCGCTTCGTGAATCCCGTCGAAGAAGTTGCACACGGCACCAAGGATGCAGTTGTTATAGAAATGGGATATAAATCGTGATTGAGAGGTACACACTTTCAGTCAATGTTTAAATTGATCGCGGAGTGCCTCGCGCAGAGACATGACGGATAATATTGAAAAAAATCTTTGCGAGCAAGGGGCTCAAATTAGTTCGGTCGAAGAGTACATTGTGTGGGAACAACGATGTGACGAGTATATCGAGTCGTTAGAAGAACAAAGTCGAATTAAACGACCGCAATTATCGATTGGAAATCGTCAATCGTTGGTAGCCCAAATTGCGCGACTTGAAGGCTTCAAGAATTCGGTGCGTCAGCGTTTCATACACACGGGTGCTGGACATGACAATCATGGATTCATATGGCGAGAAATTGATACGGCATTCGAGGGTCGTATCTTGACTGGTGTAGTCATAAATCACAACCACATCGAACCGCAACAATTTCTCAAAGACGCTAGTGATGTCGTGCTTTCACGCGTTCAAACCATTATCAACAATCATGGTAGTGTGAAAATTAATACCGTTTTTAACGGCGAATTTGTGGCGGGTGACAAGCGTGCAAATAAAAGCATTAATACTAAAAACTATGAACTTTTCAATACATCTGATTTACGCGAGTGGTACGATCAAAGAGTTATTGAGCCCATTTCGACATCACTCGAAGAGTTTCAGGAACGCGACAGTGGGTGGGCATTGTCACGAATATATAACTTGACTATGAATATAAATAAATATAATCCAATGCGTGCGGGATGCCACATAACGTTATCGCGATCGATAATGCTGAAAAGAGCAGTTGTTAATGTGAAATCGAGTGATCAAGCATGTTTCGCATGGTCCGTAGTCGCTGCTCTTTATCCAGCCCAACGTCATAGTGCGCGTGAATCTTCATACCCGCACTACTCGACAGTGCTAAATGTTCAAGACATTGAGTTTCCAATGACTCTGAATCAAATTAAAAAATTTGAAATTCGTAATGACATTTCAATCAATGTATACACCATTGAGAACGATAGTACTCTTCCAATTCGCGTGAGTGAGCAAAAGAGAGAAAAGCATGTCAATTTGCTCTACGTGGAAGATCCGCAGCAAAACGTCGTTGGACATTTCGCGTGGATCAAGAATTTATCAAGGCTCGTCAGCTCACAGTTGACTAAACACGATGGACAGAAATATATCTGTGATAGGTACGTAGATTTGATATGATTTAATGTATCAAAATAATTAGTTCGGAACTGATTTTTTTTGTTTATTTTCGCAGATGTCTACACTACTTTCATTCGGAGCAAAAATTGCAAGGGCACACTGTGGACTGTGGCCAGATCAACGACTGTGCCGTCCGTCTACCCAACGATGCGAACAGGTGGCTCACTTTTAAAAACTTCAATCATAAGGAGCGACTTCCATTCGTAATATACGCCGATCTTGAGTGCGTTCTTGCGAAAACGAATGAACAAAACATGTACCAACACCACGAGGTTTCTAGTATCGCATACTACGTACATTGTTCATACGATCAATCGTTATGCAGATATGAATCGCACCGTAGTAGCGATTGCATTGCATGGTTCGTCGAAGAACTAAAAAATGCTGCTTTGCATGTAAAAGATATTTTATCTTCAAATATCCCCATGGTACAGTTAACATCCGACGAGGAGCTTGAATTTCGAAGCGCGATTAAGTGTCACATATGTGAAGAAGATTTTGCACAAACCGATACACGAGTTCGCGATCATTGTCATTTAACTGGGCGTTACAGAGGCCCCGCCCATTCGAATTGCAATCTAAATTTCAAACAATCATTTTTCATCCCCGTAGTTTTTCACAATTTGTCTGGCTATGATGCGCATTTTATAATCAAGGAAGTGGCCACCGCGTTCGAAGGGAAAACTTACGTGCTTCCAATAACAAAAGAAAAATATATTTCGTTCACGAAAACTGTTCAAACTACCACCGAAGAAACAAAAAACCAAATTAAATTACGCTTCATCGATTCATATAAATTTCTAACCACAAGTCTTGAGAAATTGGCATCATTTTTAACGACGGACAAACTGAAAATTTTACGCTCACAATTTGGTGGCCTACCGATGGATGATTTTACATTATTAACACGAAAAGGTGTCTTCCCGTACGAATACATTGATCATGTCAGCAGATTGGAAGACACGTGTTTGCCGCCGCGCGACTCATTTTACAATTCCTTGACCGGGGAAACGATCAGCGCGAGCGAGTACATTCACGCTGAGAACGTCTGGGAGCGGTTTTCCATTCAAACGCTTGGTGAATATAGCGATTTGTATTTGAAAACGGATGTCTTGTTATTAGCAGATATTTTCGAAAATTTCCGTGATACGTGTATTGAAAGTTATGGGCTTGATCCGGCGTATTATTACACCCTTCCGGGATATACTTGGGACGCCATGTTGAAATATACGCACATTACGTTTGAATTATTGACCGATATCGACATGATTTTATTCATCGAGCGAGGTATACGCGGAGGTTTAAGCCAATGTTCAAACAGATATGCACATGCTAATAACAAGTACATGCAATCGTACGATCCGTTGAAATCATCATCATACCTCATGTACTTCGATGTGAACAACTTGTATGGTTGGGCAATGTGTCAACCTTTGCCTTATGCTGATTTTCAATGGATCGACAACACATCGGATTTTGACGTATTATCCATAGCGCTGGATTCGCCTGTAAGCTACGTTCTCGAAGTCGATCTCGAATATCCACAACGTTTGCATGATTCGCACAGTGGCCTTCGTTTTGTCCTACACGCGACAAACCACCTGGCAAGCGCCAGGAGAAATTGCTCGCAACCGTATGTGATAAGAAGCGTTACGTGATACACTATCGTAATTTGCAGCAGTGTATGCATCATGGACTTAAAGTAGCGAAAATACACAGAATTTTGAAATTCACTCAATCCCCCTGGTTGCGTTCATACATCGAATTAAACACACAGTTTCGAACTCGTGCTACAAATGATTTCGAGAAAAATTTGTATAAATTAATGAACAATGCAGTATTTGGTAAAACGATGGAAAACGTGCGAAACCGTGTAGACGTGAAACTTGTAACAAAGTGGGAGGGACGGTATGGGGCAGAGGCAATGATCGCTAAACCAAATTTTCACAGTCGAAGTGTCTTTTCGGAAAATCTTATTGCCGTCGAATTGCGAAATCTGGAGGTAAAATTTAACAAGCCGATTTATGTGGGTATGTGTATACTCGACATTTCGAAAACATGTTTATATGAGTTTCACCACGAATTCATGATTCCGCTGTATCAGCAAAACTGTAAGGTCATGTATACCGACACCGATAGTCTCATATACCACATCAAGTCTGACGACGTTTACGACGATATGAAGCGTAACATTGACAAATTTGATACGAGCGATTACCCGATGGAAAACGTGTACGGTTTACCATTAGTCAACAAGAAAGTGCCCGGTCTCATGAAAGATGAAAATAATGGTATGATAATGACGGAATTTGTGGGATTGAGAGCAAAAATGTACGCTTTGCGAGTCGATGGTAAAAAAGACACGAAAAAGGTGAAAGGTGTGAAAAGTAATGTCGTCGCGCGAACAATAAATTTCAATGACTACACTCGCTGTTAACGGGAAGAAATTGAGATGACTCGTCAGCAGTCTTGCATAAGATCGAAGCTGCACGAAGTTTACACTATTTCAGAGTCAAAAATTGCTCTAAGTCCACACGATGACAAGCGGTATATCATGCCGAAAAGTACGGACACTACCCTGGGGTCATTATAAAATAGCATTGTAAATGTGTTTTTTAGGCTACATGTATAAATTGTTATAAAATAAAAATGGATAGATGTAATGAATGTAGTAATGTAAATTTGATATATATTCGAAAATATGCATGTTATATATAATGCGAGTATGTTAATGTTTACAGGATATAATAATTTATTTTTATAAGGAATGGTGAATGTATACATAAATAAAATGGTATGCCTATTGTAAATAAACTTTATTGAATTTTTCATATACTTTATAAAAGTTATTACAATATGTTATTTTTGTGTATCCACGAGTTTTGAGATTTATCCATTCCCAACCATTTAACATAAACATCATTGCCCTTTTTGCGTATTATCTTCTCCACGAGATATATGTTCGGATTGGCAATACGTTGCAGTTCGTATTCGTAGAATCCTCCGGCTATTGGATTTCCACTTGAGTCCTCGACTAGGTACGTTACAGGATAAGTTTGCTGCACCTTGACGATTTTAAACACTTCGGTGGTCCAATTTGGTGTGAAACCTTTTTCAAATATTGTCTTGAATTTGCTTACGCGCACAAAATCATTGACTTTGAATCTTGCAGGAGCCGCAATTTTTACATTGTTGTATACGGTGGTTAAGAGTTTCTCCGCGATCGCAGGAGTAACGTCGATGGGCCTCATGCCAATCGTACGATGCTTTCGAGCATTGTACTTCATAACGAGTTGCGGTAACGCATCGATCCACTTGTAATTACCATTGAGTGTAAACATTTTCCACATATTATTTTTGAGAGTGCGATTGAATCGTTCGACGACCGAGGCCTTCATAATAGAGTACGTCGAATAATGATTGATGTTGTATTTCTCCATGAGTAGTTGCACGTTTACATTGTAAAATTCTCTTCCTTTGTCGGTCTGAAGATTTTTCGGATATCTGCCATGATCGTGTATGATTTTCGCGATCGTTGTACCCATTTCGTTGCCAGTTTTACTTTTCAAGGGTACGGCCCATGCATACTTGCTCAACACATCGATGACGGTGAGGATGTAATTGTAGCCATTGTTGAAACGCGAATACGGCCGCATTTCGACTACGTCAGCCTGCCACAAATCATCATACCCACGTACGATGACACGTCTTCGCAGAAAGTTTTTTCTTGCTGGCGCATGTAATTCCTCCACGAGCTGCTTTTTTTCGGACGTTATTTCTTCTCCGAGCATATCGTGTGTTTGACCAGACGATTTTTACAAATCTTCCTGCGTTGTGTCAGCTACAGCGTCGGTTACATACTGAATCGTTTTAGACGTATCGTTCATAGTTATTCGAAGCGTATTCTCTAGTGCGATGAATTTCTTCTCAAATTCATCCAGGCGTTCTGTTAACAGCTTGATTTTCATTTCCACGTAACGTTTATTAGCAGCATCGTAATCCCCTTCAGGTAGGGCTACGCCTCGTATTTTACGTGATCTTGCATCGAAGCCACTAGAAGTTAGACAGAGAGCATTATCACGTGTATAATTTCTTATTAGCCCAGTCCACTGATAGTATGAATTATCCTGCGCTCCAAGCGATGATCCGAATTTATTGATCGACATCTCCGTATCAATAGCGATGAAGGAATGATCATTATCATCGATGCATAGGTTAATTTATAATGAGACCCGCTTCGCGAAGTTCCTCAATAATCGACATTATCTCATTGTCGTGAGCGTTGTTACCCGCGTGTCGTGAAGCTTCCAACAAGCGCAAACGATCGACCAACTCGTTGGGATCATTCCAATGCACGTAATCGACTTTGTTGTTATTTAACGTCATGGCGAGCGGTATTTCTATACCTCTTCCAGTTTTTCGGTCGAAAGTTAATGGTCCAATTATATATTTATACTTGAAGCCTTTGTTACCCAATACAGGATTAAGTATACTGCTACCACGTCGATGTGCATTTGTTGCCAACAATATACTTTTATATTTGTTTTTGTCTTCCTCGGTGTATATTGCATCGTCGGGAATTCTCATGAAAATTAACTCATAGAGTCCAGGGGTTCCCAAGTATTTTATGCCATCGATGAATATATTATCATCATTGTCCACATCGAAACGCTTATCGCCTAACATCATTCCTTCATTGGTAAATTTGACGCCATACACGTAATCCATGCTGGAATTTTTGTCTTGTGAAATAATAGATGAAATATATTGTTGACCGAGTGGACCGAAATGTTCGCGCAATGTATTTTGACCTTCAGCCGTTTGTAATTGACGTTGAACTGTAGACACGAATGATTCGGGCGTGGTCTCAAAAACGTCTTCTTCAACAATGGTGTCTGGTTGCAAGGGTACTGCAGCCATCGACGTATCATCCAGAGATTCCTTTCGTCGCTTGCGTTTCACCTGATTCGGTGTAGAAGTTACCAGCGAATCTTGAAATAACGAACGTGTGCGCTTTGTTCCTTGTTTCACATCCTTCTCTAGGTCCTTTGCTTCCGACATACTCAACGATTCAATTTCCGGCTCAAGAGATTCAACAGCGGCTGATTGCTCAACAATCTGCTTGAGAGGTTCGGTGATTGGCCTGAAGTGTCTCTCCAATGCAAGATCTTCTTCCATTTTTCCAGTCTTCAAAGCTTGATATTTTTTGCGTATTGAGTCGCTTGTTTTCGCAATTTCCCTGGCAATCTCTTCATCAGTATCAATTGTCGTCATCATGCCCACACGAAATTATTTGTCGGTCGTTGCACAGCTGATGTCTCAATGCCGACTGACTACATTACGGTATTGCAAACTCGTTAAATCCATTTCTATATCGACCACCGGACAATGAGCTATCTTTGTCAATCACCATGAAGCCATATTTGTGTTGCCAACATTTTTGACATAACACCAGAAAATCTTCATACGACATGTCCGTATTTACATGTTTATTGTGAACATGTTTCAAGTTTGTACGATCTTGTTTAAATAAAATAAGCAGATTCACATTGTCGCGTATAAGATGCTTGGGAACCTTGGCATATGTTTGGCAAAGGTAGAAACAATCAACGCTCGAGTGTCTGCCCATCGCAAAGTACTCTCTTACTGTATTTTGCTTGTCACATGCTACGTCATCGAAAATAAAAATGGAGTTCAGAAGCGCTTCGTGCGGTGGGATAACATCACTATTATTTGAGAATTTCAAATAGCCAATTTTGTTAATCGATGTCAGCAGATTTTCCAAATATTGATATTTTGGCTGTTGAAGCGATTTCGAGTATACATATAGGTTTTCAAAACGTACACCATTTGGACTTTCTATTAAACTTAACAAAACATTGGTTTTCCCACAATTTGAAGGACCGCAAATAATGCTGCGTATCGTAAGTGGCAGCATGTCTCCATGCTTGCGTACTTGTTGACCCTCCATTACTCTATCGTCGAAATTGGTCACTTGAATCAACGTCGCTTGTTGCACGAAACGCATGTTTTCTCTCTCGAATCCAAACACACATTCGCCCAAAATGCGTCGTGTGAGGAGTATTTATAGGAGTGCACCGAGCCAAATCCGCTCAGTAGTGAGAATGTTTTTGTACCTATCGGACGACTGCAGTATTCTCCGCTTAACGGCTCATCAATTACAGTTTATTCCAAAAATTGTTTTGTTACAAAATTTTCATCACTTCGTTGACATTTTGTGGGAGAGGCTTCCCGAACACATAAAGGCTGATTCGGAAGTACAGCAATATCGCCGATGCACGCGCCATTGGAATTTACCGGGACAGCTAATACACATTGACGGTCCAGCACCGTTTATAAATAATTGTGCCGAATGTCAAAGAGAAAAGGCAACGGTTTGTTAAATCGAGCAATAAATGCACTTCCGATCGAGTTACATATTCCCGGATACCAATTTTGTGGACCAGGCACTCAGTTAGAGCAGAGATTGACACGGGGTGATCGTGGTATAAATCCATTGGATGCAGCTTGTCGCGACCACGATATAGCCTATTCTCGAAGCAATCATTTAGGCGAAAGACACGTTGCGGATAATATACTTGCAACAACGGCACGAAAACGTATTACTGCGAGAGATTCGACTTTTGGCGAGAAAACAGCAGCGACCGCTGTTTGGGCAGCTATGAAAGCAAAAACGAAATTCGGCATGGGAATGAAGACAAAGAACTCATCGGCAAAGAAGAAAAAAACCCGTTAAGAAGAGAATACTGCCGATAGCAAAGCGTGGCGGAATTTTGCCAATGTTACCATTGCTGGGAGTTCTTGGTTCACTGGCTGGTGGGGCAGCTGGGATAGCAAAGGCTGTGAATGATAGTAAAGCGGCGCAACGTCAACTTGAAGAAATACAACGTCATAATCGAGCTATAGAAGGCTATGGGCTCTATCTCGCGCCCTACAAGCGTGGACAAGGATGTTCAACTAAGAAAAAAAAAAAACGCCAAAACTCGGTGAAAATGCCCATGGGTGTAACAATTAATGTACAATTGGAATGCTTAGCCAGGCGCATGCGCATACCATTCTTCAGAGGGGTCTTCATGCGCAATAATTTACCAGTTTATGGTGGCGTGCAACTAGATGAGAGCGGTATAGTAAATTTAGATGATGCCGATGGCCCCGGTACGCATTGGGTAGCCTATGCCAAGAGGGGGAGTCATATAATATATTTTGATAGTTTTGGAAATCTTCGACCGCCCAAGGAGTTGGTGCGATATCTTGGACCAAATACCACAAAAATACAATACAATCGAACATCGTATTAGAATTATAATCAGAGTATTTGCGGGCAATTGTGCTTGCAATTTCCCCAAAACGTCGATGATCAATATGTATTTAAGCCGTGACAATGTGTCAATCAACTCAGTATTCGAGGGAAACATGTCACTGACGCGTACGTTGACCGGCAAGAGTAGCCTTCTAACCGCAAATTATTTTCCCGCTATAGATTTCAATGATGGTTGTTATGAGCTCGGTTTGACGGATTTCGAAACTTATCACACAATACCAAATGTGAATTCATCAAAGAACAAGTTTTACTTTGACAATGATGACAAGGAAATTATAATCCCTGAAGGATCGTATGAACTGAGAGCCATAAATGCGTATCTGAATCGTGCAATTTTACTCAAAGGGGTTGATAGCGGTGATGATGCTGAAAATGAAATTGTTCCTCGAAAGGTTGATAACGATGACCTCGATGAAAATGGCGAATACCCAATCGTGCTACGCGCTAATCATAATACACTAAAGAGCGAAATCAAATGTGCGTACAGAATAAATTTCAGTAAACCTGACAACGTAGGATCCCTGTTGGGATTTTCATCAAATCGAATACTGCATCCCTGGAAATGGCAGGAATCTGATGTACCGATCAACATAATGAATGTCAACATTATCCGCATAGGATGTAGTGTCACCACTGGTGCGTACAGCAATGGCGAGCGTGTACACACGATACATGAATTTTCACCGAGCGTACCACCAGGATATAAGATATCGGAAACGCCTGCGCAAATCATTTATCTTCCGATCGTTGTGCGGAGTATTACGGATCTAACGATACGTATCGTGGATCAGAAGGGAAAACTACTCGATTTTCGAGGAGAAGAAATTACGGTGAGATTGCACATACGAAAGCGACGCTTGTGATGCTCGTTCTGTACGACACGGAATACGCCAGAGACAATATTTCTACGCGAGATAATACGATCCCACACGGTAATACTCTTGCAAGAAGACAAGCGGCATTGAGTGTTAAATTACCCGCAAAGAAGAAACTCAGTGCAGCGAATCGTGAATTTTTAGAATCTCTGGGATTTATTGTACGACATACTTGAGGCAAAAGAATGACCGACGTTTTGAATATCAGTGGGGAGCCAATCTTTGACGATCGTATCATCAAAATTGAGACTCATACGTACAATCCGTATGCCAACTCAACGTTTGGACACAGCGATGAAATACGAATTCCTATACAACACCAAGACTTGTACACCCTACCATCTGAAAGTTTTCTCTACGTTGAGGGAAAGTTCACGGTGCTTAAAAAACCAGATGATCAAGCAATAGTAGTATTGGGAAACAATTGCGTTGCATTCATGTTTGATGAAGTTCGTTATGAGCTCGATGGTGTGGAGATTGATCGCAATCGAAACGTTGGAATAACAACCACGATTAAAAACTACATCTCTCTAAGCCCTGAGAGGAGTCATACTTTGAAAAATGCTGCGTGGGATGTAACACATAATAATGGGGGAAAATATTTCAATTTTTGTGTACCTCTCAACATATTGCTAGGATTCTGTGAAGATTACAAGCGCGTAGTTATCAATGCTCGTCATGAGCTAATTCTCATACGTTCGCGCAATGATAACAATTGTGTATTCAGTCAGCATCCATTAGTAGAGGCAGAAGTTGAATTGCTCAAGATACAATGGCGTATGCCTCACGTAATATTAAATGAGATAAGTAAATTGTCATTACTTCGAACATTGGAGAGTGGACGATACTTGAATATGAGCTTTCGCTCTTGGGATCTATACGAGTATACACTGCTTCAAAGCACAACGAAACACTCATGGACTGTGAAAGCTGCCTCCCAGCTAGAGAAACCAAGATATGTAATATTTGCGCTGCAGACTGGCAAAAAAAATTCTATGGCAAAGGACATTACACTATTCGACGACTGCAAGCTCGCCAATGTTAAACTTTATCTCAACTCGGAATCCTATCCTTACGATGACTTGAATTTGGACTTTGACAAAAACAGATTCGCCATTTTGTTCAATATGTACTCTCGATTTCGTAAATCTTATTACGGCTGTAATAGTGATAATTCTTTGCTCACTATTGCAAAGTTTCAATATAACGGCCCTCTCACGGTTATCGATTGCTCGCGTCAGAACGAGTCTGTGAAAAATGCTACCGTGGACGTGCGAATAGAGTTTGAATGTAAGGAAGATTTGCCACCAAATACTACTGCCTATTGTCTGATCTTGCACGATCGAGTTGTTGAATATTGTCCATTGACAAACATGGTTCGTAAAATTGTATAGATCAGCAAGTAACCCCCGCTCGATAAATAAATTATTTAAAGACGAGTTTCTTAAATAATGACGTCAGTCATCAATTGATCTTTCTATCGACTTGATCGAGCCATCTTCGTTATGTCTGTACCTACATTTGTCGATCTACAAGGATTCATTGTTGGGAGAAACTTTGTTGTGAAGGAAGTAGCGATTCTAAGAGCGGAATGTGTGCTCTCTCATTACATTTTCGCGAGTATCATACCATGGAGACTTCTCACAAAATCTGAGAGATACGAAGCCTCATGGCTGATTCGGAATCATCATGGTCTAAAGTGGGCCTATGGAAACGTTCCATATAGCATGGCTCAAGGTTTAATAACGGCTGCAGTTGTGGGCCCAACGGAAGTCGATATGTATCCCATTGTATATGTTGACGGCCATGAAAAACGAGAATGGCTAGCTGATATAATAAATATGAAAAATGATCTAGTTATTGAAACATTGGACGTGGACTTTGGCGATATGGATACCTTAAGTAAATTAGGCGTAAGCTATACTCTACGATGCGAAAAGCATGAAAAAAATTGTGCATTACAAAATGTATGTAAAATGTTTAATTGGTGGTTGAATCATAAAGATTCATGCAAATAAACGAAATGTGACATTATGTGATTTTTTAATTCTCCTCACCCCTTTCTTTCTTACATTATCTGTTATGAGATTACACAGTTGTATAAAATATTGCTCTCAAACATTCGAGAGACGTACGTGAGACGTTCGTGAGACGTTCATGAGACGTTCGGAGACGTTCGTGAGACGTTCATGAGACGTTCGGAGACGTTCAAGAGACGTTCAAGAGACGTTCGGAGACGTTGGTGAGACGTTCGTGAGACGTTCGTGAGACGTTCATGAGACGTTCGGAGACGTTCGTGAGACGTTCGGAGACGTTCATGAGACGTTCGGAGACGTTCGAGAGACGTTCAAGAGACGTTCAACAGACGTTCATGAGACGTTCGAGAGACGTTCATGAGACGTTCGAGAGACGTTCATGAGACGTTCGGAGACGTTCGTGAGACGTTCGGAGACGTTCAAGAGACATTCAAGAGACGTTCGGAGACGTTCAGAGACGTTCGTGAGACGTTCGAAGACGTTCGTGAGACGTTCATGAGACGTTCGAAGACGTTCGAGAGACGTTCAAGAGATGTTCGGAGACGTTCGTGAGACGTTCATGAGACGTTCGGAGACGTTCGAGAGACGTTCAAGAGACGTTCGGAGACGTTGGTGAGACGTTGGTGAGACGTTCGTGAGACGTTCATGAGACGTTCGGAGACGTTCGTGAGACGTTCATGAGACGTTCGGAGACGTTCGAGAGACGTTCAAGAGACGTTCGGAGACGTTCGAAAGCGTTCAATAGATGTTCGAAGACGTTCGTGGGTTTGTTTGGGTTTGTTTGGGATTTCGCCCAAACAAATCGAACTGCTTTAGTTGGTGAAGGTCTGAAGTTAAATGTATATCTCGCTCTATCTCACATGCATGCGATGCGGTCGCTCCATCTCTCATTCTCGCTCTCTCTCATGCATACGTGTAATCCGATCGCTTGTCTCAGCGACACGGGTCAACCATCTTGGCTCTCTGGCGACAGTCGCTACAAGAGAGAGAGAGAGAGAGAGACAGAGAGAGAGAGAGAGACAGAGAGAGAGAGAGAGAGAGAGACAGAGAGAGAGAGACAGAGAGAGAGAGAGAGAGAGAGAGAGAGAGAGAGAGAGAGAGAGAGACAAAGAGAGAGAGAGAGAGAGAGAGAGAGAGAGAGAGAGAGAGAGAGAGAGAGAGAGAGAGAGAGAGAGAGAAAGAGAGAGAGAGAGAGAGGTCAGCCACTCCACCGAGTCCCCCTCCCCGCGTGACGTCATACCTCGCTCCGCGTGACGTCATACCCCTCCCCGCGTGACGTCATACTCCTCCCCGCGTGACGTCATACCCCTCCCCGCGTGATGTCATACCCCTCCCCGCGTGAACCCCCCCGCACCCCCCTCAGAGGACCTGGGTTAGAACTGTCACAGCTATACTACTGACAGTTGTCGGGGAGTCTGCCCTCGCGACGCACAGTCAGCCGGGTTCTCCTTACCCGCAATGAACCGCCATGTGGCGTGGGAAGAGAAATTTTGGATCGAGGTGACCCGATTTCGGATGAAATCTTTCCATCGGGCCGGATTTGAAGTAATCCATGTCAACGCAACTGAAGAGTCCGTCCAGAGAGAGACTGGGACTTGCGTTAAGTCTAGGGTTCTCTGAACGTGAGAGGCCAGCCTTGAAAGAAGTAGAGCCGCCGTTAACTCGAGCCGTGGAATTGTGAGTCGTTTGAGGGGAGCTACCTTCGTCTTCGAACAGACGCGGGTGACCGTTGTAGCCCCGTCGACTGAAGTTGTTCGGAGGTAGATCACGGCTGACATGGCGAGTTGGGAGGCGTCCGAGAATCCATGAAGCTCGACAGTTGAAGAAGGCGAGAGGTGAAGCCACCGCGGGAGAGAAATGAGCGACAAGTCACTCAGACTCTCTCGGAAGCGTAGTCATTTTTCCTAAAGTCGAATTGGGAGTCCGTCGTCCCAGTGAAGTTTTACCAGCCACAGTTCTTGGAGGAAGACCTTCGCGATGACAATGACTGGCGAGATGAAACCCAAAGGATCAAACAAGGATGCCGTTTCCGATAGAACGGTCCTTTTTGCGATATGCCGGTTGAAGGAGAGCTGAAGAAAGAATCTGAAGTTGTCCTCGTTGGGATTCCAGACGAGGCCCAAAAGTTTGATGTTGGGATCCTCCGATTGAATCACAACCGGATGCGATTGGGACTCCGAGGTAACATTCTGAAGGGCTTCCGTTGAGTTAGCTGTCCATTTTTGAAGTGGAAAGCATCCGCGCTGACAGATTCCTTGAAGTTGCGCCGTTGCCTGAAGTTCGTGAATCTTGTCGGCACCGCCGAAGATATCATCCACGTATCGGCCGTTCGTCAATGGTGAAATCGCCAGTGGGAAGTCGTGCCCCTCATCCTCGACCCGTTGAAGCATGACCCGGATGGCGAGAAAGGGAGCACAAGTGAGGCCGTACGTGACTGTAGTTAATTGATACGGGACGACTCGATCCTCCTGGTCCACCCATAGGATTTGCTGGAGGTCCCGAGTCGTCCGGATGGACTGCGATCTGCCGGAACATTTTCGCAACATGAGTGGCGAAAATGAACCGATGGCGTCTGATCCAGAGCAGAACGTCGAACGTATCTTGTTGAAGTTTGGCCTCGGTGTGAAGGATGTCGTTGATCGACACACCGTTAGTAGATTTGAAGGAACCGTTGAAGACGACACGAAGTTTGGTAGTGGCGCTGTGGGCCCGAAAGACACCGTGATGTGGGAGAAAAAACCGTGGTCTCGAAGACGTTGCCGTTGGAGCACGAGCCATGTGAGACAGGTTCTCGTGTTCTTGGAGGAAGGCGTTGTAGAGACCGCGATACGATTCATTTGTCGAGAGTCGCCGTAGAAGTTGAAGAAGGCAGCGTTTTGCACCCGAATACGAATCTCCGAGTAGCGAAGGAGGATTCTTGAAGGGGAGCCGTACGATATATCGGCCCGTGTGGTCCCTCGTATGAGTGTCCTTGAAGTGCTGTTCGCAAGCGGATTCGTCCGGGTCGGTTGTAGGGGCCGAGTCCGGAGGAATTTCCTCTTTTTTCCCAAAACTTCGCTAGTAAAGAAGTGACCTCGTCTTCGATAGAGGCATGTTGAATGCGAACCGAATTTGAGGTGGAACCGTTGACGGGACCGAGTACAATCCATTCGAGAAGCGTGCGCTGAGCGATGGGATCGATGGCCCGACCCTTGACGACTTCTGACTCAACCAGAAGGCCGTACGCGTCAGCTCCGATGATGACGTCGATTGGTCCCGGTTTCAGAAAGTCGGGGTCTGCCAGAAGAAGTCCTTGAAGATGTTCCCATTGCCCTGAGGTAGCGAACGAGTGAAGCGTCGAAGGTAATGCGTTTAGGATAAACGCCGTCACTCTGAAATTTGAGTTGGAATCATGATTTGAAGATACAGTGACGGTGGTAGCTCCACGCGTCCTTCCCGCTGGCTGGCCTCCGATTCCGTGGATGTTGATGGACGCGGCCATCCGTTGTGTTCGAAGGAGTTGGACCGTGCGTTCGGAAATGAACGAAAGTTCCGCGCCCGGGTCGATGAGGAGTCTCGCCCGCTGCGAGATTCCCGATGAGGAGGTCAAAATAGCTTGACTCGTAGCTAGCAGTACGGAGGGTCGAATGGCCACCGCGTTTGAAGAGTCCTTTGTATGAGGCCGAGGAGTACTCGAATTTTCGAAGACGTCTGAAGCGACCGAAGAGAAGAGGTGAACCGGGGGTGTTTGCGAGCCAGCCGTGGCGTCGCCCTGTTGAGTGTCGCCGAGTCAACCCTGAGCTTCGCTTGGCGATGAAGTGGCCAGAGGCTTGCTCTCGGGCCTTTGACTCTGCGACGAGGCCCGAGAAGTCGACGGACTAGATGTTGAAGCGGCCGTGGAGGAGCTCGAGGGTAGGTGGATAAGCGTGTGGTGTTTGCCGTTGCACTCTAGGCACCATCCCGTGATACGGCAATTGTTCGCAGAGTGCGGACCGAGGCAATTAAAGCACAAGCGTCATTGCTCGGCGATGACGCGTCGCTCCTTCGGGGGTTTTCTTTTGAAGAGGTCGCACTTCGATATGAAGTGAGACCCGAGGCAGTAATGACAACACTGTGTCGCGCTGCCGGCTGGTTGGAGGGGGACCGTAGCGGCCACCGCAGCTGCTGTATCCGCCGTCCACTCTCCACCCTGGACCTTGAGATACGGGGGAGGAGATCCGCTTGCTGGCATTGCCCTAGCGGAAGGCGCAGTCCGTGCCGATCGTGAGGAGTTCGAGGTAACCGAAGAAGTGGACCGAATTGACGTTGAAGTGGACCGTCCAACGTCAATGCTCTCGAGTGCGCGAGCTCGAGTTGTTAAGAACTCGCGGAGTTGGGGAAGTGTAGCCGGGGTGGTCGAATTGCCCAATTTGAGTTCCCATTGCTCCCGAAGGTTGGGATCGAGGCGAGACACGAGGAAGTGTGCCAAGATGACGCTCCACTCATCGACTGGCATCTCCAAGGACCGCAGCGCATTCAGGATCTCGCTCGTGTTACTGATGAGCGTATTCAAAGATTTGTATGGCCTTGAAACGATTGTCGGCATGCTGAAGAAGCGATCCAGATGAGAGGTGACCAGTAACCTTTTATTTTCATACCGGGCTACGAGGAGATCCCATGCCGAGATGAAAGAATCCGAAGAGAGCGGCAAGTTGGCAATGAGTTTGGCTGCATCGCCTTTACCGAAAGCCGAAGGTAGTGCATTTTTTCTACCGCGGTGATGTCTTGGTTCTGGCCGACCAATGAAACGAAGAGATCGCGAAAAGGCCTCCAAGATTGAAACTCCCCGTCGAAGTCGGGAACCCTCAATTTTGGGAGCGCGCTTCGGAGGTTTGAGGTGCCCGGAAATGCTGAAACGTCAGCCAGATGCGCTCCTGTGGGTTCGACCTGCTCGTAATGCTCTTTGACTGTGAGCAGGCTTACCTTGGCTTCTTCGTAGGATTGTTGACAGCGAGATTCCACGGCATCCTTGAAATACGGCGCTTCCGAGAGGTTTTCGCAATTCATATCGAGCAGCGCAATGTGTTCGGTTTGGAAGCGTTCCCAGTTGGTTTCCAACAATGACAGACGCGTGGTGGCGAGCATCTTGGAGGTGTTCTGAGGAGTCGCGTTTTTCGTCTTTTCAGCCAAGCTCGAGATGCACTGGAACGTGCTGATGAGACCGGCTATGCGGCGTTCCATCTTTGCGTTGTTGTTCGCCATTGTCGAGGAGTTTACACACGATATCGCTTTGCGTTAGCGCGAAGCGTCCCACCGAAAACACGAAGAAACTAGCGAACGACAAATGGCGCGATGTGTCGACGAGCGTTGCACACACGAGAAATGGCGCGAAGCGTCCAAGCCGGAAATACCCGATAACTCGCGAACGAAAAAATGGCGCGATGTGTCGACGAGCGTTGCACACGCGAGCAATGGCGCGAAGCGTCCAAGCCGGAAATACACGACAACTCGCGAACGAAATGGCGCGATGTGTCGACGAGCGTTGCACACGCGAGAAATGGCGCGAAGCGTCCCAACCCGGAAACACGAAAACACTCGCGAACAAAAAATGGCGCTACGCGCTCGCGAACGAAAAATGGCGCGTTGCGTCGACGAGCGAGATGCGCGAAGCGTCGAAATCGACGAGACTGATAGCACTCGCGAGATCGTGGCACGAAGCGTCCAAAAACGAAAAACTCGCGAACGAAAAATGGCGCTATGCGTCGACGAGCGAGATGCGCGAGGCGTCCGAAATCGACGAGAATGAAAGCACTCGCGAGATCGTGGCACGAAGCGTCCAAAAACGAAAAACTTGCGAACAAAAATGGCGCTATGCGTCGACGAGCGAGATGCGCGAGGCGTCCGAAATCGACGAGAATGAAAGCACTCGCGAGATCGTGGCACGAAGCGTCCAAAAACGAAAAACTCGCGAACGAAAAAATGGCGCGTTGCGTCGACGAGCGAGATGCGCGAAGCGTCCGAACCGATTTGAAGAAAACTCGCGAGCGTGGCACGAAGCGTCCAAAAAACAATCTCGAAAAACTCGCAAAAGAGTATGTCGCGACGTCGATGAGCGTTGCACACCGCGAGTTGAAGCGCGAGGCGTCCAAACCGATTTGACGAAAACTCGCGAGATCGTGGCACGAAGCGTCCAAAAAACAATCTCAAAAAACTCGCGAAAGAGTATGTCGCACAGTGGGGCAGAATCCAAAAAGCTGGCCAAAAGTCAAATTTTTGAGTTGTATATATTCGTCTATATATGTTCAGATCTTGTTTACTGATAGTCCTAGGACGAAATTCCGGACCGGGCAGGTTTATACCTGCTCTAGGGTCGCCTCGACATCAGTCGACATTCAGCCGCCGTTCCGTACGCATTAAACAAGCGTACGCGTCGAAAAATTCTTGCCTGTTTCGAAGTGCTGTGAAACGGACGAAACTGTCTCAATTTTAATTCTGCAAAATGGAAAAACTTTCTGAAGGTATGCAGAAAATATAATTATGCACAGTTATTGCTTATTTTATGTTTGAAATATCTAAATTTTGCAACAAGTAAACATAAAAAATATACATTTTTTTTCGAAAATCGATTTTCTAAAGTAGTTTTAAAAATGTCTTCGCGAGTCTCGACCTTGTTTCAACAAGAAACTGATAGTGTACAGTACTAAATATAATATACTAAAAAACTGGCTGCTCAGGAGTGCCCAACGAATAGTTAGACTAATTTTTAGGGAAAAATACGTGGCGCGACATTAACGGACGTGTGAATGTAATTCCATTGATTATTACGTTACAGCGCGTTGGTATATTTTCTGTCTATTAACATAGATTAATATTTATTTATCAATTCATTTGTAGTATGTTCATTTATTGATTAATATTCATAGATCATTTAAAATTTTAATACAGTAATTTATTATTCTAAATGTACGCTTTACGAAAATCTCAACATTTTATAAAATATTCCTGCAAGAACTCTCAGTAGCTATGTCGTTTACGATGATAGACGGCAAAGTCTGTAACGCTGTAACCGGTACCACTTCTGCACAACGCTGCTTCCTGTGCAAAGCCACCTCTAAAGATTTTAATAACATCGACAAAATTATAAAAATGGACATTACTACAGATAATTTAAGATTTAGCATATCTACATTACATGCGTGGATTCGTTTTTTCGAGTGCTGTTTGCATTTGTCGTATAAGCTCACAACTCAAAAGTGGCAAGCGCGTGAAGAGGAAGTGAAAAAGATTGTGAAAGTACGCAAGGAAGACATACAGACTCAATTTAAGACAACACTGGGCTTATCGTTGATCGACCAAAGCCAGGATATGGCAGCTCAAACGATGGAAATACCGCCCGCCGCTTTTTCGAAAATGCTAATATATCTGCTGAAATAACAGGAGTCGATGCAAATTTAATTCACCGATTTCATGTTATTTTGCACGCAATTCGAGCGGGTATGATATAGACGAAGAAAAATTCAAAGACTATTGTGTAAATACTGCCCGTTTATTCGTTATTTTATATCCATGGTATTACATGCAACATCTGTGCACAAAGTGTTGATGCACGGAGCAGAAAATTGTAAAATATGCCCTTTTACCGATCGACAACTTTCTGAAGAGGCCCAAGAGTCACGCAATAAGGACATAAAGAACTACAGGTTACATCATTCAAGAAAATGCTCTCGAGAATCGAATATGAGAGACATTTTCTATAGGCTCTTAGGTATCATCAGATCCATTTCTCTCAAGCATCAGGAAATTGCCCCAGAGACCGGCGAAATCTTTACGTAAAGAAGCTATAGAAATGTTAAAACAACCTGAAGTCAACAGACAAGAGATAAGGAACGATTCCGATTTGGATACAAGTGGGTCAACATCAGAATCCGAATCGAATGATTCCAACATTGAAGATGACATACAAGATTTTTGTTACTAGAAGTAATAACAGATATTTGATTTATTGCAAATTTTGTACTCAAGAAATTGTTCAAAAATAAAAACATGGCTCAAGAGATTTTCTACTCATTTAAACCTAAAAATATTATGAAACATTTTCTATTAAAAAATATTCAAAAATTGAAAATTTTTGTGGAATCGTCTATATATCGCGTCTGCTATTTTGAAAATTAACATTCCTATAACAAATTCGTAATCAGCGATCCCAAAAACCCTTAAGAATATGATTGGGTATTTTTTACTGAATTATTTGACTAATTGGTTGAATATGTCCGCCATTTTGGGTCCGCCATTGTTGAAAATCGTAATTCTGATAACAGATTCGTATTCAGCGACCCCGAAAACCCCCCAAAAGAGAATTGGAGATCATTTGGACACTTTCCGAATTTAGGCCAGCTTTTTGGATTCTGCCCCACTGTGCGTCCCGTCCGAGGGGTGATCTTCCGTGCCCGACTGATTTTGGGACTTATTATATTCAAGTATGCGGCAATTTTCTAATGTATGGCCGAATTTTTGCAATATCGGCAAGTCGGTGTATCATTTTGTGGCTAGTTATTCGAATTTTGAAGCATTTGTCCGCAGTGTGCCCGCGATTATGGCAGTATGGCACTGAGGAATAGATGAGGGGCGAGGACGATCACTCGAAAAATACTGTAGCTCGGGATGAGGGTGAAAAAGGGAAAGGTGCATGCAAAGATGGGAGTGACGCAGTGACTTGATTCAGAAATAAATTGATCTATAAAAATAATTAACAATTTGGGATTTATTGAAATTAACCAATTTAGTTAATTCCGTCAACATGAAAATACATAGAGGTTCGCTTACATTTATGATGCGCCGTGGATACGATAATCGGTTTACAGCGGTTGGGTTCGGGCTAGAGCTACCACTTTTTCGCCTGTTCGGACTACCCGAACTATCCGGGTCTTGACGAACTCGATACTTCAAACCCGTCCAGCCGGATTATTCGAATAGTTCGAGTACTCGAATACTAATAATATCCGAACTACTCGAACAATTCGAATAGTCCGAGTACTCGGATACCCATTTATTCGAACTGACCGGACCTCTGACCGGACTGTTCGGATAGTTCAAGTATTCGGTAGTTCGAGTGTTTATTACCCATTACAGTGTAATGGGTAATGGAATTTTTTTACATTACAAAATCCAATGTAATGAGTAATGGAATTTTTAGATTACTTTTTCGCGTTGACAGTAGAGAGAGAGAGAGAGAGAGAGAGA